>JASCZW010004245.1:0-136572 GCA_034211315.2 Aedes japonicus | reverse complement strand
CCGGCGAATTCACTGTCATCCACTTTGTCCTCCTCCGGGGCTCGTCCTCGGTCACACGCCACAAGTCTTCCCGACAAAGCAGCCTTTCCACTCACACACACCACGTTTGCCAATTAGTCCCATTCAACTTTGGGATTAGGAACTTGGCATCACTCGTTGTTTGTTGTTTTCTTTAAGCGTCCACTTTCAAAATACATTTTCTTTGCTCTTTCGTGGTTAACCCCGTTCCAACCACATACAGTTCACAGGGAGCGGAAAAGCACTTGGCTGACGCCAATCACGACTTTTCCGCTTCGGGCTGCCATCATACACCTACTCTAGCTGCAAGTAGAACGCTTCTGTTTCGTCATCGGGTCTTTCTTCGTGTAGGTAGTGTACGTTTATGATGCTGTAGTTGACGAAGCGACCCTTGTTCCTCAGCTTACACATACCCGCATCGATCGGAAACCATCCAATAACACATTGACGCATTTTTTCCAGGACTACAAAGCCAGTGCCTAACACGTTTGTGGTGCCACAGCTCTGTACTGTCCAGCAAAGCAAAATTATTAAGTTAGTGGTTGAAGCTCGTCGTAGATCATCCTGTCGCAACCTGGAAAGCAGAGCGATTTGCAGTTCCAGGTTCCGAGTTTCCAATCGTAGTCGCCTTTCGTCGCCTAGGTTTTTGCCGATTATTCCGGTCCGTATTAACTTCTGTATTATTTGTAACTTTGGATTTTTGAGGGCGGCTTGTTGGGCCTTCCACAACTCCCTGCCTCACCGAAGGACCTTTGTGCAAAGCATTGTTTAGAATCCAACGCTGGTATGAGGACGATGAACAGACGCTCAGACAGGCTGCACCATTCGAAGAGAACAATATGATGTTTGGAATGAAATTAAATTTGTTATAATAGGGTAGGTAACGACTTAAGCACCCCGAGACCCTATTCCAAGCACGGGGTTAACGTTAACCTACAACGCTCATTTTTTGCAGTATGGTGCTTCACTAGATGGAGCACCATACTGCAAAAAATGAGCGTTGTAGGTTGAGCGTTGCTTGGAATAGGGTCTCGGGGTGCTTAAGTCGTTACTTACCCTATTCAAAAGTTTTTTAGATGAATCTTTCACATTTTTACAACATGCCTCAGACAAAGCGCAGGTAGTTTGTCTGACCGATTCTTTCTTGCTCATAATCGCTAAGGATTCCTTTATATATAAGTCGTAGAATATCATCCTCATTCGTCAACTCGTATCGTGCATCCTCACGCAGTTCTCACAACAACTCGGCTAAAAGGTGCTTCGAATGTGCTCCCAGATCACGAACGTATTCGGTCAATGTTCGACCAGCATACCTATCGGATTCCATTATCACCCTTCGCCTGGAAATAATAGAAGGAAAAGAATTACTCAAAACTTTAATCGAAAACAGATGACATACTTATTTTTACAAAAAACGAACACGAAAAAATTTCCTCTCAATTTTCACCAAACGCGTACGAAAGCGGACGGGAGCAACGAAGCACGCAGTAGATGCATACGCAGACAACAACACTGAATAATTGCAAATGACAACTGTAGTATACAGATTATGTGTAAAGCAAATAATAAAATGATTTGCAAGATTTAAGAGTGTTATCTTTCTTTTAGATTTGGGTATAATCATTCAATATAAGTATGTTGATTTGAGCGTGAAATGAAATTAAAAAATGTAGTATGCTATGTAAAAATGTTCTGATTTTGCAGGAATAAACAAAACCAAGATAACGCATGGTTTCACATACGAGCTACCCGAGTTTATTCAGGTCATTCTCAGCAACGAACTTTGCCGGTGACCGGTAGCAGTAAATTCGGCACGTTCTTCCCTTCTGGCGTAATCAAACAACGCATTCGAGCAGCGGTGTCACGACAGGCAGATTGGATTTCCAAGACGATAGCCGTTGAAAACGGGTGTCCCGCAACAGCAGTAACGACGGTATCAAACCAGTCACCCTAAGCGAACGATTTTGAGAGTTGGCGTTCGACTTGGCGGGCGGTGGTTCAACAGCAGTGGCTTACAATGGACCATCTGGAAGCAAACCGGTTCGTTAGAGCACGAAATTCACGACAACAACGACGACTTGCTTTGTGTTGGTGGATTTGACAGTTCTACAATTTTCATTGTAAAAGAAACCACGTTTAAATTTACACACTGAACCGAAACGTAACACTCTCAAATCAAATGAAGAACTTTCGTTGTAGATAATTTTACTTTCATTTTATTGAAAAATAAACACTTTTAATAGAACAAGATTTATTTTTTGTGTGTAGCCACCTCCAGCATGGTGCTGCTTTTTAACGGCGCCTTTACCAACTGAGTTAAGTATCCCAGCCTATTAGCAACAATCAATATGCAACTAGCGATTTGAAATTGGTTCACTGTTGTAGAACCCGCCTAACACCCGCCACCCGAATTACACCTTGAGGCCAGCACCTTGTTATACATATTTGCGCCTTTGTTTTGATTTGCTGTGTTATTTTGACAGAAAATTTGAGAGTGTGTTCGTGTGAGTTCATTATTGGGGGCACATTATTGAGCTTGGGACCGAGCTTGGGACCGATGTGCAAGTACTGACTGAGCCAAGAGAAAAATCGAATTTGTATGGGACCTACTGGTCTAAGAGTTAGTCTATGGTAATAGTCGGTATCGTGTTCGAACGAGGGGCACGCAGAGCATTCTACTGAGTGCGTCGTATTGAAAATACATCCGGATTTAACTCGATTTACAGAGTATTTACAAACACTTTAGAATATTTAAAGTAATCAAAAGTATTTTGAAGCACTCAAAGAATCCAAAAGTATTTGAAAAATATATAAGCTACTCAAAGAGTATTTGAATTGTATTTAAAGTTCTGAAAAGTATTTTATGAGTATTTTGAGTGCCTGAAAGTATTTAATGAGATTTAAAAGGACTCAAATATATTTAAAATACTTGAGTGTTTTAAGAGTTCTACACTCTCGTTCCATTCTACTCAATAATTGAGTGGAATTGTATTCCTTTCTCTTTTCCTCACACGTAAATGTTACTTAATGCTCTCATCTAATTTTCCGTTAGAAAAAAAAGGACAATGCAAATGAAAGAGAGGGTCTTTCGAGCGTGTCCTTAATCAAAGTTCAAATTTCTACCTGCACGCTATTATTAGGACTACTCATATTGATGTTATTGGGTCAAAACCGAGGTCAACAGAGAAACCTTATTAGATGTGGTAAATGTAATATTGGACACAACCATCTTGAGTTCTGTCAATGCAGTGCATTTTTCAAGTTATAAATTTTAAATAAATAAATTTTCGCTAAACTAGACCAATTTGGAATAGGAATCATAATAGAAAAACTTAGTGGTTTTCTGTACAAATGAGTGGTCTTATAATAGTGTGTTGTGTGTTTGATATTTTAAGTAATTAAAATGTGCTCACTTGTACTCGAGGTATTTAAACTGTAATCCAATATTTTTATTTGTTATTTAGGATGTAAATTGTAGTCTAAATATATTTAAGGGGATTTTAAATACTTTACATGTACTAAATGGTACACGAGGTACTGATTTGGATTTCTTAGGTATTTAAAATTATTGAAAAGTGTTTAAAATGTATTTTATGGTACTCAAAGCATGTCTTTGTAATAAGAATTTATTTTGAGTATCGGAATCTGCAGTTGTTTTCAAAATAATTGATCAGTACTTAAAAGTTTTTAAATTAATCTAAATTATTAAAAATGTATTTAACTGTACTTTTAGTATTCAAATTTTAATAGAAATGTATTTCATAGCACTCAAGGTGTGTAATTGTAATAAAGGTGTATTTTAAGTCTCAAGTGGGTATTCTGACGTACTCAAAGTATAATTAGCCGTATTAAACGCGTATTTTTAATATTTTCAAAAAGTGTGTGCTGTACTCAAATGTTCTTGCGCGCCCCTCGTATGGGACCTACTAGTCTTAGAGTTAGTCTATGCTATTAGTCGATGCATAGCTGATTTTTTGTTCTTAAATTGTTTGGTGCGTTAAATATCACGGCCCTTCTCATCATATGATAACAATATTGATGCAAAAATTTTAGTATTTTTATGACTCGTACACACTCAGATTATTTTACAGAAATCTGTAAAATTTTACCTAATTCTCAACAGCAGAACGTCCGGTAATCCGATTTACAAATTTCGGTAAAATTTCTACCGAAAATCAGTCATTTTTGACAGATATATAAATTTCACCAAATCAATTAAATCGGATTACGGCACGATCGCTTTTGAGAATTCGGTAACACCAGTAAAACTTTACAGATATCTGGAAAATAATCTAAGTGTGCACATTAAGTTTACTGGTTTTTTTTTTCATTTTTAGTTGCTGCTGCTGTTGTTGAGGGGCCATCTCATCCGAAAAAGACTAAAAAGGGTACTGAAAGGTATACACGCATGTCGCTGCGATAACCACACTTTTCCCTTATTGCGGGGGAAGGCAAGCTTTTCTGTACAACACTTATTTCAGTGCAAACTTCGAGACGCTTCTCCAACGGCCTGGAGTTTTAACCTCATGTTTGACTGAGTCCTAACGAAGATTCCGACGAGTTCTCGGATTCACGAGGAATCGGGAGTGAGCTCCACTCCAGAACGAGCAGACTATGGTTGCAGTTAACTCTGTCCCACAGCTTCAGAGTTCCGCAGAAAGATTCTATGGTTGCAGATCTATCCCGGAACATGGAACTTCGAACTAAAGAAATACTATGAGTTGCGATTCCTTAAGTCGGACTTGATTTATTTTCAAAAATATATACAGTAGTGATCTTAAGCCTACGAGTTGAATTCTCGATTTATAACAAAGCTATATAATCCTAGAAGCTCTTATGTAATTTTCTGGAACTTTCCATAACCTATTAAATGCCGTTGATTTTCTATCATTCGGCCTTATTCTATATGACGCTACATTCGTCGTTGAAGAGGTTAACCTAGTTTTATTTCCCTTACATTCTATGTCCCTTTCAGACCTGGGATTTCCCATTATTTTCTCACAGTTTCCATCTTTATTGTAACTCAGGTCGAAGAGGCATCTTGCTATATTTTGCGCATTTGTAGCGTTTTCGCTTAAGTCGTATCCTTGGCTTAAGGCCAAACAGAGAAAGGATATGCTTAACATAATATAACCTGTTCCTCATTTGCTGCGCGTGGGCGTGTTTTTCTTATCTCGGGTGCGTGAAGCGTTCTCACCCGAGTGATGTAGCTTATTATGTAAGCTCCAACCATTCCTTTTCGTCCTGCTTTTCATTTCTTATCCTTAAATTTAGAGTCCACGTCGCGATACTCTTCTATGACGATATGATGGCTTATAACCTCTTAATGCAAGATCGAAATTAATTAGCACGCGGTGACAACGCAGAAAAATGGATATTTATTTAAGAAATAAATAACTTTGAATTCAAAGAAAAATATTTTTGACTCAGGGCCTAATTTCAATTTTCTTTGAATCATTTATTAACGTATATTAGTTTCAAAGCAAATATATTTTTATTTTAACAATCAAGCATCAATACGACTGGCTGTAGATTCAAATATATTTTTATTTGAATCTAGCACATCGTTATTTGAATCGAATGTTATTTTTTTAACTTCAATTACGTGCTTCTTTTTAAATTAAAATAAAAACTCTTTGACTCAAAATAAAATTGGATTTGTTTTAAACATAATTCTGGTTGGTTTTATTGATAAAATTTCTTTTTTTTTTAATTTTCTTATCTTATAAGTTTAGGTAAAGATCAAGGTTTAATTGTTGTTTTTAAACCATATTTATTTTGTTCATTGCGCCTCAAATAATAATCTTAGCACTTAAACCATGGATGCATTCGGTCCTTTTTGCCA
This sequence comes from Aedes japonicus, assembly GCA_034211315.2. Classification (NCBI taxonomy): domain Eukaryota; kingdom Metazoa; phylum Arthropoda; class Insecta; order Diptera; family Culicidae; genus Aedes; species Aedes japonicus. Next base: position 130,709 of record JASCZW010004245.1, on the reverse strand, counting down.
AAAATGGATGCTGTATCAGTTTTTTCACCGTTTTATCATCCGTTCAAAAGTTTCGATGGTTTACCGGTTCGCTGAAAAAGCCCAAAAATTAGAATTTTTACCGTAAGTAGTATAAATATACTATGAAATGTACCGATAAGGTTAGCGCCGATAACTGCACCACAAAGCTGAGGATACACAGCTTGATAAAAAATCTCTTCCGATGAGTCCATTTTTGCTGTTTTCGTTTTCAAAATGGTGCTAAGGCGACGCACACATTCACAAAGCATCATACTATTTTGAAAAGATTTTATTTTCAATTCAAATGAAAATATTGTTGATTCAAATATATATATTTTTAAATCAACGCTGAGTGGTATTAAAAACAAATAAACATTATTTCGATACAACCAAAATAATATATTTGAATCAAAGCCCTCGTATATTTTATTCTAATATGCTGTATTTCTCTGCGTGTACTAAGCTATATTAAGCATCCATGGTTGTCATTCGAAAGTGTTTGAGTTCAGTTTGCAACGCAGAAGTTAAATTCTTCAGTGGAATTGTGGATCTGAATAAGCACACCAATACACAAAAGCATATACTGAAGGAAACTGCATTGATGGTACAAGCTTCATTGAGACCTTTTAATCAGGACTTGAGCGGCTTGCGACTTGCAGAATTACAGCTGTTCGTTTATGTGTAATTGCACCCTAGCCTGTTACTAAAGTATGCAAGTATCGAGTCAAACCATGACTCATTTTAGGTCAACATTTGAACATTTGAAAGACCTCTTAGCTGTTTTCAAATGTTAGTCCAGATTTTTAAATATCCATGTATTGCCAGATTTTTCCAGATTTTTCACTTGTGACTTGTAAGAAACTTTTTTAAACTAATAACAACCCTGGGTATGGATGCTTACTGCCCCGGGGCAACCTCTCATTTATTAACATTGAAATTAAAAAAGTAAAATCATATTGCTGCCAGAATGAACGATTTTTTCTAAAGCAATAGAGATATAGATCATTGCACCGAATCTATTAACCTCACTTTTTTTACAGTTCAGGGAGCTTGTTTACAAGGTGTTAGAATTTGGACCGCTCAAACGAAATTTTTAATTGGCTTTTTCCCAGGGATCTGGCGGACAGAGATATTCCTGTAGTCAACATCTTTAACAACGAAACGTCAAAAGATTCATTGTTTGTAAACAATGCTGGCGTTCCTACCCGTAGTAACAAACGTCAGACGGGCCTTATTCAAATAAGCCCCGTGATATGTTGCATACTGTCAAACGCTAGTAAATAGGATAGGGTTGCCAGGCCCCTGCTTTTTCCAGATTCTGTATGATTAGATTCAGGAAATGATGTAAAAATAAGCACTGGTGTCTGTTTTCCGGCAAGTTAAATTCAATCGCAACCAATTCTGAGCACAAAATCTCAAACCGATCTGACTAAAAATATTCTAAGTCCACGTAAACAAGCTCCCTGAACTGTCAAAACTGCATTAATGACGCCTTCGTGCAATGATCTATTATGTTTCAACATATAGTTATTCATTTCCACGTTATAAAGAGAGTACTCGAAAAACAAAATGCAACAGACAAAAATGATCACCAAAAATTCACGTTTAGTCGGATATTTTTGAAACTTTCAGGGAATAAAGAAGCACATATTCGATATTTTTTGTGAAGTTGATTTATTCAACCTCCTTTCCTAGGCTATGCATCTTGGACTTAACGCTATCCATCAAATCCTGTGCAGTACTTGCCCCATATTTCTTTAGAGTTACCATAAATTGATACGTTGCGGATGCGTTGACGTAAATTTGACAGAAACCCTATGGGAAAAAACTGTCAAATTCACGCAAACGCATCCGCAACGTATCCATTGTGGGCCAGCCCCATCAGACATTATCATCAGCGGCTAGATAGTTCTGAATAAATGGATATAGTTTTAGGCACAGGAACTACCAGCACATCGGTCCCAAGCCCGGTCCTAAGCTTAGGGAAGGTCCATTAATTATGTCACGCAGTAAGGGGAGAGGGGAGTTTGGGAAAACGTGACGATCCATACAAAAAATTTTGAAGGTCCATACAAAAAACGTGGCAAGGGGGGGAGGGGGTTGTTATAAAAAGTCAATTTTTGCGTGACGTAATTAATGGACGTTCCCTTAATGAGTCTCCTCTGAGAAAGTAATAATAATTACAGAAATCAGCATATGTTGTACAAAAAAAAAACAGTTGTGTCAGTATAAATTCATTTTTACAGAATAAAATAAGCAAAATATATTACCGAACTCTTCAAATCAAATTTTGATGGATTTAAGTGTGCTACTCTTATATTCTAATATTATTAATTCAGGTCAAAATCTGTGTTTTTGAGTTGTATATTCTTAGCGTGTAGATCTAGCACAATCCTTCCCCCTTCGACACACACGCCACTGGTGGTCACTAGCAGAAACCATGAGATGGTTTTTCATTTTGACAGCCGGCTTCAACTCAACTGTCAAGAAGAACGTAAACAAACACATCCTGAAAACTCGGTATCTACATTAAAAAATGGCAAATCTACTTAATAACCTATCGCTTTTACAATCGCATTTTCATTTGAAGAAGCCCATACATTGAAACTGATTACATTTTCATGCAGTTAATTAGTAACGAAAATTTTCAATCTGATGAAAATAGCTCTCATGTTCGCGAAAACAAACCAATTTTTTCATTCCAAAATTAATTGCGCTCTGATGGAAAGTCGAACCTAATTATTCTGTATTTAGAGTAAACGCTGAGGCTCTAAGAAACTGCATTAAAAACACAAAGCTGCTTCTTAAATAGTAACAATAAATAAAATAAAAACAATGACTTTGGTAAGTTGAAATTATATTTCCGCGCGTACAATTGGTTGATATCGTTTAATTTATGTCGACAGAAACAAACCTCGGTGCAAAGCACCACCAACAACAACTTGTCCTTCGACCCGTTCAATGAGCCTCTACTGGCCACCGGCGGATATGACCATACCATCAAACTGTGGCAACCATATTCGGGACTCTGCCAGCGTACCCTCCAGCACACGGATTCAGTAATATTTGAAAAAAAAAAAAAAAAAAACGGCAACCGAAAATGCCCTCATGCACATTTTATTTTTCAGCAGGTAAATGCCCTTGATATAATCCCAAACGGTACTATCCTGGCTGCTGGCGGTTACCAGCATATCCGCCTGTACGACATGAACTTTAGCTATCCCGTGGTAAACTTCGAAAACGTCACAAAGAATGTCACCCGTGTCGGATTTCAGGAAGACGGCAAATGGATGTTCACCGGCGGCGAGGACTGTCGGGTACGAATTTGGGACATGAGTTCCCAAAACCCAGCTTGCAAACGAATGTTCGATTGTTTGACACCAGTGAATGCGGTGTGTTTACACCCTAATCAAGTCGAATTGGCCATAGGCAGTCAAGGGGGAAGCGTCTATCTGTGGGATGTCAAGTCGGATGTACACGAACAGCTGATACCAGAGGTGGAATCTTCGATTCAAGACATTGCCATCAGTCCTGATGGACATTACATGGCAGCGGTTAACAATAAGGGCAATTGTTACATTTGGAGCTTGTCTAATAGTGTGAACAGCGAGACGCAACTTACGCAGACTGATCCGAAGCTTCGCATAGAGGCACATAAGAAGTACGCCCTTCGGTGTAAATTTAGTCCCGATTCGAGTTTGTTGGTGACATGTTCCGGGGATGGTACGGCCAAGATTTACAAGACCGATACATTCCAGTTGCACGCGGAACTTAAAATCGAAAAATACTGGATGTGGGACGCTGTGTTCAGTAACGATTCCAAGTATTTGTTCACGGGTAAGTGGGCAGTTTTCCGATCAGTACGGAAATACATCATATTTACGACGTTTGTTTTGTACTTTGTAGCTTCATCCGACGGACACGCAAGGTTATGGAAAATAGAAACGAAATCGATAGAACGAGAGCTATCACGGCCACCTGAAAGCAATTACGGCTCTTGCCTTCCGGGATGGATCAACAAAACATAGATAAGACGTGAACTGTATTAAAAATATATATATGAACATATGGGTTTCTTTCCATAATAACATTCAACTATTTATTTACCATAGGGAAAATTGTTATTTACTTCTTACAGAACCTAGCAGAAACAGGTTTTTGAATATTAAACGAAAACTTACAAATCTAAAGAACGACCCAGTTTACAGCAGTCGCTTGAAGAAATCGTTGATGTCATCCCCTCGGAAGCCGGCTTCTCCTCCCAGCGTTCGCAGCTTCCCTTGCGGGCTGTCTTCCAACCATCGACAGGCGATCGTAGTTCGAACGTGTGCAGGATCTTTGTCACCTTATCGAAATTTGGTCCCACCGTCAGCAATTCATGGAGCAGATCTTCAACGCAAATTATCCCTAGATGTCCAAACTTTTCTCCACCTGTGTGTTCGATGCAATCGGAATCTTCTTCGGTCCTTTTTCGCCTCGCATTGGCTTAAACAACCCATACTTGTAGATCAGCTCCCGGACAGTGGCAATGTTTGGATAGCCCCAGATTACCCACGGTTCCACCATTTTCAACATCGCACTGTACTCCTTCGGTCAACTTCAGCAGAACCGCTCTCCGTTTGTAAGGCAGACCAAGTTTGGCCAGGATGTGCATCACTTCCTTGTTGGCAATGTACTCACCTCGATGACGGAACACCAAAATCAAGCGACCGTGTTGGATTTCTTCATTTCTCAACTGGACTCCGGTTTTCAAAAAGTTCCTTTTAATCCTCATCGAGTCACGTTCCGCTTTGCGAAAATCGGCAATAAACAGCTCCGGCCTACAGAATTTTTTCTTACGGTTCTCTGGCAGCGGTTTCCTAACCCATTGGTTGGCATCGCGCTTGATTCGGGCTTTGCGCTGGGCTAGAATGCTGATCTCCTCCGCAGGCAATTTATTCGGTACCGCGTACTTCTCCATTTTTGTGTGCGATTAAACGTGAAAAACAAACGGAAATAGTATTTTCTCGATGGTGAAGCACTAATTTCCGCGACTCAAACTGCGTCGCCGATCTGAACACGTTTATTTGTTTTGAATGAGTGGCCGAGTCCGTCTTGAAAATATGACATCTACATTTGATCGGTAAAGAAGATTTTTTGAATGTGTTTCAGTGGTACAGTAGCGGCAGTTGCTTCCGTGAACGTGCCCCGCGTCCAACCACTCTAAACACTCTATTTCTAAACAACCCAACAATTGGTACGATTGACCCAGATCGGTAAATAATATAGCTGCCCAGAAGTGAGTAAATAGTTAGCACGCTAAGACCAGAATACCGAAAATTCGGTAAAAATTACCGATAACCGCACAAAAGAGCACATACTGAAATTATCGGTAAAGCTCATGGATTAGCTTAAATTTCGGTACTGTTGGTGGCAAGCGAAAACGTTAATAATTAACTCATTCTCAATCCCGAAGAATTGAGCATTGTTTTTCTGTTTTTGGTTTTTTGAAATGCTATAATAAAAATGTTGTAAAGCAAGGTTAGTAGATCTATTTTGCCAGATTTATTTCCCACTAAACGAATCTGATACAAATGTAAACAGGTCTTTAATTAGGTATCTTATTTCCAAGTTGTTATTATTTGAGCATGAGCTACTTCAAAAATTAAAGTAAAAAAAAACAACAAATGAAAAGAGTAAGTGGCACACAGTTTTGTATCATTTGGAACGCAGAGTTCAACAAAAATCAATTGAGTTCATTGAGCAGGTTAACTTGGTTACATCCTCAAAGTCTCCTGGTCTCTCCTGGTACAAGTCTCCTTTTAAACATTAGCAACAGAGAGACATTAACTTGGTGTGCGTGCTGAAACGTGGATGTCTGAATAACGTTGAAATCAATTCCCTCCATATTTCCAGTGATCTACATTTCGAATAATAAAAAGAAATTCATTGGAATAAGGTAAATAATTCAATTCTGGAAGAATTTGCGAAGTCGTTTCTTCGTCTGTAAACAAACTATCCAATCGTCAATTTTTCACGAATAACAGCTCAGCTCCTCTATAGAATTTTGATGTTAGTGTCCTGAATTTAACTATAGCCCGCAACTATTGGCTAGCAATCGACTATGGGAATATTCATTTACAAGCACAGAACCGCCTTTACAAATTTCTCCGCAATTTTCATGATCCACTTATAGTAAATATTTCTACTCACCCTTTGGGTGGACTGCCACAAATCTCAGTCTCTACAGCTGATTTCTTTCTATATAATAAAACAAAATTCGAAACTATTTAGCCTGAAGGCGAGGAGGCGGCACAATTGAAATAAGTTATAAACTTCGCAATGGCGGTAGTGTTGGTTCTCAGATGCAGCGCAGTGATAAAATTTTAAATCAAATTTAGGTAAAAAAATATGTAAACATTTGAAAACCCACTTTACTTAAAAAAAAAAGTAAAATTTATCGTAATCAGTCGTAAAATTTGACCGAAATTTTAGGTATTACTACAAACCCTATTTTTCGGTAAAATTAAAACCTAAGTTTCGGTAATCTTATCTTAGCGTGTAGCTGAAAATTAAGTGCTGTAACTTTGCATAAATGTCACTTTGTAAAACTGCATGTCGGTTTGTAAAAATAAAAAGTATTAGTTTTTTCTTGTTTAAAAATCGAGAAAAAAGAAAAATAAAAAATAAAAATAAAATATATGTTTGTGTTAGGAAGAACGCCCATCATCGATACAGTTGAGAAAAGCCATGTTTTTTTTAAAAATTAAAACCCCCTATAGGCCATATGAATAAAAACGAGTTTATTACTCACAAGCAAACCAGTTGAGTAAAGCAAACTGTTTGAGCATTTGCTCAAATTCGTATGAATAAAGTTGTACTTTACTCGGAGTAAGTTCGAATTTCGAATAAAGCATTTGCTCCTTCAAACAAATTTTCTTAATCATAATTTGTGATCTATACCTCCATTTAATTCAACTAGCTTTGCCTATCGACAGATACGCGTATTTCGTCCACAATAGCAGACTTCTTCAGTGTCTCGTACTAATAACCTGACTAGTACGAGACGCTGAAGAAGTCTGCACATTGTAGACGAAATACGCGTATCTGTCGAAGATAAGCAAAGGTAGTTGGAATTAAATGGAGATTATAGTTACAAAATTATAGTTTCAAGTATTCCAATAAACAGCTCAAACCCTCTAGGATTCAAATTTCTCTTGCTTTTCTTAGGTACAGGCAGAAAAAAATACCGTCATAACAAACATGTTCCAGCTAAATGCCGAGCTAAATCCGAACATAAATCTATTTTATTCTGGTTGCACACATAAACTTGCTTTACTTCAAACATATTTTATGTTTAAAACCATGTATCATCGATGTTTGAAATAAAAATCATGTTATGTTCATTTTAAACATATTAATGATAAGAATAAACGTTCAAATTTTTGAAACAAAAATAAACTATTATTGTTTTAAGAAAATATTTGGATTGTTTTGGTTGCGTTCTAAATTTATTTATTCTATGCATCTGAGTAAGTTTAATTTTGGTTGTGACTTGAATGCCAACAGGTTCCAAGACCCGAGCAAATAATCTAACGATTAATGTGATGATTGGCTCATGTTGCAACGGCGAATGCTTGCCTCGGCCTCATATTCTGGAGAGGGAAGTACACGTTAAAATTCCCGATGAATGTATTGTTGAAATTTACATACTTTGAATTTGATTCAAAAGTTGTTATTTTTGTTCCAAACATGCTTTCTATTTCCTTTAAATAATTGTTATGTTTCAAGTTGAACATCGACAGTTTTAATTTAAATGGATGAAATTTGTATCCATCCAGAAAAAAGGGTTGTTGGTAATCAAAAAAATTGTCTGAAATATTACTACGGGAAGATGTCTGAAGATTCCTACAACGAGGTGTATCTGGAGGATGAACAAAATCACAGTAAGTCTAATGTATTTACGAAAAACGTAAGGTTGATTGAAATATGAATGAAAGTAGTCAACGAGAGTCTCTCAATGTTAGATTTGTCCTAATGAAAAAAAACTAGATATCAGAGGAATTCTTGCAGAAATACCTACACACTTAATCACAGCTTCCCTGTTCATTTTTTTTACAGTGTTTGCGCCGTAAAACACCTATATTACTAAACAATCGGCTTTCCATAGAACTAGAGTCCCTATATAGGGACTCTACATAGAACAATACAGTTGTTCAGTGGACCACGAAAAACGAGTACTGAATTTTCCGTAAAATAAATGTCACGCAAAAAGTGACTTTTAATAACCCCCGCCCCCCCTGTAAAGTTTTTTGTATGGTCCTTCATTTTTTTCGTATGGATCGTCACGTTTTCCCAAACGTCCTTGGTACGAGTACTACTTATATTCTACTGACGGAACTTTCAACATTTCTCTTCATATTTTTCATTCTAGCAAACATTACTGTACACTCTTGGTGCCTCATGGTGATGAGCGAACATCTTCTTCTACATAATAACCTAATGTTATCCCGAATTTCTCATTTTGTTTCGCTCTATCGAAAAAAGCCATACGGTGAACTACAGTGAAATCTGTTACACCCCGTTCACACTACAGCTTATATTAAGTGATATAGACTATCTTGATATCAGCGTCTATACATCTAGTTTTCACTGGAAATAATATGCATGGCATTTGATATCAAGATACTCTAAATAAAGGTGGTGTAATGTGAACGGGGTTTTATAATAATAAATACAACATCGAAACAAATTTCATCTATTTAGGGCATCTTCAGCGGAGGTCTATTTTTAAATCAACTTTATACCTGATTTGCATCAGCAAAACTTGAATAGAACCAACTCAAATAGACCAACTTTGCGTTCCCCGTACCGGTGTTGTATTTCTTGTTATTAAAACCGCTGTCACCTGTCATCCTGTCGATCATTCAACATCAGAGATCAGATTTTTTTTTTATCAGAGATCGCAGATTTTTCACAAACATTTTGCTATTGATTGGTTAGACCAAATAATTTTTAATGCCAATAGTGCGTCGTTAGCTGACGATAAGGAATACTTGTTCTTTCGTTTGGCTGAAGGTAAGCGAGTGAATGCATGAATTTCATTAAAACGATATTAGATAATCCTGATTTGTAGTTTGGCAGCGGATAAACAAGAGTCAAAACGGAGAGGGTCACATCCTGGATGACGCCCCAACGTCGACCGTGATTTTGGTTCCGGTCATCAGAAGCTGTTCCAGGACTACTTTATCGACACGCAAACCTACAACGAGAAGCACTTTCTGCGTTTCCGCATGCCTGGACATAATGTAACTAGAGTCAACTATAGGCTTCCCAAAATTTATCTGTGTGAGCTATTTGCAAGTGCTTATCATGGCCAATCTATCAATAAACAGATTGTTTACTTTTAAGACCTCATTATTTTTCATTTCCGAACAATCAAAATATTATGAAACTATTTGGAATCCCGGAACCTCCGGAACCTAGTCAGCGATTTCCAGAAAATGCAGTGACTGTAAAAAACGGTATTTTTCTTGTTCCAAATTGCTGCAAGAATAGATCAAAACATATATCAGCTTTAAAATGATGCAGAATACACGCAAAGAAATCACTCTGCTTTGAATCAACAAAATATTTTGTTGGTATTCAAAACAAAGTTTCTATTTGTTTCAATTTATAGAAAAGTTACAAATCAATTCAAAACTTCATTCAAATTAAACCAATAAAATTGTTTAAAGTAATCACCTCTGTGTGATATTAATTTAAATAATATTTGATTTATAATAATCGCATTTATTTTTATACTAAATCGATTAATTTATTAATTAAACAAACTATTTTTTCACCCTCAAATCCCGCTGTTTCGAGTCAACAAAATATTTTGCTGCTATTCAATACATGGTTTTTATTTTTTTCAATTATTAGAAAAAAATCCAAATCAATTCAAAATTCAATTCAAATCAAACGAATCAAATTATTTAAAGTAATCACCTCTGTGTGATATTCATTTAAATAATATTTGATTTATAACAACTTCGTTGTAAACTAATATGGTTAATTTATTGTTTTAATAAGTTATATAGTTATATAGTTGTATGAGTGCTCATTTCATAGCATTTTTTTTTTTGCGCGTAGATCTAGTATAAAACAAAATTTACAACACCGGTGCAGAGGTATTTCCTGCGGTTAGTCTAAAAAAACCCAATCCACGATTTGGATCGCCGTTGAAGATGCCCTTAAATTGAAAAGATACATGATTTTAATTTCAATAAAAATTATTTGAAGTCAATAGAAAAAATGTTTCGAACGAAAATAACAATTTTTGAATCAAATTCAAGGCATGTTAATTTCAACACTACATTCATCGGGTAGGCTTATTTGAACGTATACCACAGAGAACAGACATCCAGGCTCGAACATTTTTTCCCAAATTTACTGTGTAAATTTTCAAAAGCAAACCGTTGGAAAATCAGCGCCGCCTAGTCTAGGTTTCACCAAACTAAAATTGACAGCCTATCAAATCTCAAGGCGCGCAGGTGGCGCCATCAACATACGAATCACCAAAACTAACGGAAACAAGCTGTAATTTTAAAATTGCAGTTACAGAAATTTACACACGGAGGGCACTCTAGCTTGGATGTCTGTTCTCTGTGCGTATACTTCCTTATCCAGAACGTGTCAATGTTTTGACGCTCGAAACATGAGCAAATCGTCACATTTATCAGTAGGTTATTTGTTCGATTCCAGTAGTGAGCTTTCTTTCTGCATGAGCTGTCAAAAATATTAAAAATGGTAAGCCAACTTTCAGGTTATCTATGGGAACACAATGTTAGTGATGGCCAAATTTTGATTTTCAGATGTAATCCTAAATAGATTATAGAGTATTTTTCATACATCTTGTAACCTAGCGTCCGTGCTCCATCACAATATTTTCTATTGTGATGTGTCCAACTGAATGGGTAAATTGAATTGAAGGTGAGTTTGAAAAAAAGGAAAATTCGGAGTAGAGCACTGATTGAAATATTGGCCAACGTACTTTTGCACATTTATTTGAGGATCTGTTAAGCGACACAAATATCCAAATCCAAAGTTCGGAAGTCGTGCTGCATCAGTACCCGCACTTTTTGTTCATGAATCTGGATACTTTTCAAATCACAAACTAGCATGCAGTTATGAGCTTGAAAATTAAAAATAAACATATTAGCGTTAAATAAAATCAACCCTGTCAGATTTATCGATTTCTTTTACAATTGCTCTAAGTTGTAACATTCCGCCCACTTGCATGTTAGGCGGTGGGAATTTCGTTCGTGATTTCTAGACAAAATAGTCAAAAGGTCGAAAGTAAAGATTGTAAACAATGACTTCTAGCATATTTTTCTGTGATCTGCTTGCTCCTACAAACCACATAGCCTCAGAAATAAATACAGGGAGTTATTAACTTCCCGTTTATAGATCAATTTGTTTATAGATCAAACCAATAATTAACCTTCAAACATTGTATGTACTCACTAACAATAGAGGGTGACAGTAACAGTATATACCAGTAACATATCAAGATTAAGGAGCTATCAAGTAGAACAGCCGACTGAGTTCATCAGATGTAGCTCGAATGGGCTTCAGCTTAATACACAGCTGGTCTTTTATTCAATGAAATGCTTTCACTATTCTCATTCAATGTTCATTTCAGCCAATAAGGAGTGTATCGAATATAAGCTATCCACATACATTTGCGTTGTACGCATGTATTTGTGATGGTTTTTTATGCTCTGAACACGGCATGCTGTGCGTATGACTGTCAGCTTTCTTTTGTTTACTTGTTTGTGCGGTTCAGATTCTGCGTTTTCAAAATGTCGCGTATTGAAAAGGAAGTGAAAATTGAGGTTCTGGACACATGGCTAAGTAAGAAGGGTATTACTATGCGAAAATTGGCGAAGTGGTTTGGAATTCATCATGTGAGTGTTAAAACCATCATTAATAAGTTTGGGGAACACTATTCTTTGGATGAGCTACCAGGAAGAGGCAGAAAACCCGGTTCTTCCAACCCGAAACTGGAGCAGAAAGTGGTATCTCTAATCATGAAGAACAAATCAATGTCAATACGTGATTTGGCCAAAAAAGCAGCAACGAGTGTCGGAATGATCCAGCGTATCAAGAGGCGAAACCACCTGAAGACCTACAAGAAGCAAAAAGTGCAGAACAGAAGAAGCGAGCAGCAACAAGGGCCCGGAAATTGTATTCGCGTCTTTTGCAGCGTCCGGATGCATGCGTTTTGATGGACGATGAGATCTATGTAAAGGAGGACTTAAAAACCCTTCCAGGTTCACAATACTTTACTGCCGTCGTTGAGGAGGATGTGAGCGATGCAGACAGGTCGATTCAAGTGAAGAAATTTGGTCGAAAGGTACTTGTATGGCAAGCAATATGTTCCTGTGGTTTAACCCATTTCCGTCCGCTGTTGCGTATACGCAACAGTGGTTTTGAAAAATTCGGGTATGCATGTACGTTGAATACGATCAAAACAAATTAGTTTGTTTGAAAGGTATATCCTTTGGCTATCTTACTGTCTGTGTTCACACACACCAATAGAAAAAAAAACTCACAAATTGCATTGTATGAGTTGGTACATGTCTTATGGACACAATTTCAATCATAAACTAGAAGTTACTGGTTATATTTTTTGTCGTTTCACAATGGGAATATGTTCACAAAAGGCCAAATATTATTTGTAGCTGGTTAACCATCTATTAAGGTGTGGCTGAGTGTGTATCATTTGAGCTTAAAATGTATGTTGCATTCTATTTGTCGAGCAATGCGCCAGTGTTGCGTATACGCAACATGCTGTCACGGTGTTCCTAAGCGTCAAAAAAAACCTCTAAAAATGCTGAATTTCATTAATGCATCCACAAGACTTATATTTTGATACGATATCGTCGAAAAAAAAATGTTTTGTGGAAAACGGCGAAAATGGGTTAAAGTCAACCATTTTTTACACTACCGGAATTATAAATGCGGAAATCTATCGATCTGAGTGTCTCCAGAAGAGATTGTTGCCTATATATAAGAAGCATAGTACACCTCCACTGTTTTGGCCGGATTTAGCGTCGGCTCACTATGCCAAAACCACTCTCAATTGGCTTGCGGAAAAGGGTATAGATTTCGTTGAGAAAAATATCAATCCACCAAATTGCCCTCAGCTTCGACCCATCGAACGTTACTGGGCAATCGTGAAGAGGGTCTTCAAGAAAACTGATAAGGCAGCTAGGAACATGCAGGAGTTCAAAGGAATAACTTAAATTTCATCCGGTCTTCATTATGTTCAAGTTTAACCTCGTACAATAAAGGATTATTTTTTTGTATGAATAAAATATCGGTTTTCAACATAATTTGAAAGAAAGTTTGTGGATAGCTTATTTTCGATACACTCCTTAGTGTCCAAGACATAGTTACAACCAACCATCGACAGCCAGCAACAATAACTTCTAGTATCTTTTCAGAGACATGGCTAAGCTTTTCAAACATCCAGGGGACTACAAGGATTCTACTTATATCTTTGTTCTTACTTTGTTTCACTAGCATCGGCTTAATCAAACAAGGGACAGTTTCGGATACAATCAACTGCTGCTCCTTCTTCTCCAAACAACGGCACAAACGCATTTCTCAACAGCCTTTATTTGAAAATGTAATAAAATATGTAAGACACTGGCGTTTACATGATGTTCTTTTCCAATATATTTTCTTCATTGTGGTATTATTTGCTTTTTCTTAGTTTTTGATGTTTTTCGTCTATTTCTTGCTCTTGATTATTAATCTGTGTTGGTAGTGGTGCAAAATAGATATTTAAGTTACATAGTTAGCTGTTTCGTGCACAGTTTTTCTGTTCACAATCGTGTGACATAAAGAGCGAAAGTGTATGTGTGTGTAAGAGAGCTTCTTTGATGGTTGATATTTTTCAGTTTTTGGTTTTGTTTTTGTTCTCACTGCAGTTCGCGACTATAATTGGTTTGTTTTCTTTGTTTAGTTTTGAGATTATCTAAGCATTTTGCTTCACGAATAGTAAGATGATGATTGAAGATGATGAGATAGGAATGTTTGAGTACACTTATAATGCGATTGGAAATGTGCAAAGCTTCTTGATTATGACTTAATGAAAAGAGAAGAAGTATATTGCTGTTAGTGATATTAGTGTGTTGGTATATTATGAAAGTGAAATGCATTCTCACAATTGCGCTTTGGTTATGCCGTTTAGCTGTTCCTCTTTTATTTTTTTTTGAATGAAAAACGAAGAATTCCTTGTCTTCTCAGCAAAATGCGATGTCATTTTTCGTAGCTATTTTGATTTGTAAATATAGCTTGACGTTTGGTCGCTCTATGGGTAATCTAGTTTGCACTTGAATATCGCGTATCTTTAAGCCTAAAAACGTTTCATAAGTGTAAGAAGGGTTTAAGTAGAATACTTCCTTAAAATGTTGAATTTTCGTGATGTATATATTACACGTGTTTTAGTCAATAATAAGTGTTGGAAAAAGTTCCTTAACTTCCTAATTTAGAATAGATTTGATTTAAGTAAAACTTATCAATTAAAATTGTGTTCCCGCCAGTTGTGTCAATTGATTATTATTAAAGTTATTTTACATTAGTAAAAAATGATCAAATATCGCATGTTTTGGTAAGATTTTGTATTTGGAGTTCAATTGGTTTCTTTTGGATTGTGAGATCTTATCATTTACCATTATGGGAGGGGATTTGTTTTTGTTCAAAAGAAATCGTTTGTTTCTGAAAGACCTAGAGAAAGAACAAATCGAAAGGTTATTACATTTAGGTTCTGGTTTCGAAGAGTACAGAAGAAACGGGACTAAAAAGAAACAGGAAATATGATTGGAATATTTCGAACAAAAATTAAGCTCGGTCGCTTTCAACTTGCGAAGAGAATGAATTAGCTTTTACAAACTTCATATAAGAACTATAAGAGAGCGTAAAACGAGTGAGACTGGAGTAGTGTGAGCTGAAAATTTTTGAGGAATTTACAATCTTTAGCTCAATTGGCGCAATCATGCAATGCATTCCATTATACTTCGTGACTAAGGGCGAAAAGTAATTGAAGGTGAGTTAAATATGTAGGTGGTTTGGGTGGTGGAGGTGGTCGTCTTACTGATACTCAGTTCGTGGCGGTTCATGTGGTGAACGATGTTAAACTGCTGGCTAAAAACATGTTTGGTAACGGTCGAAGTTCGTCCAATAAATTTGAATAAAAGGTGTAATTAATCGAAACATGCAAAGCTTTTGTGATGGAAATCGATTTTCATTCAAATATCGACTGTTTGGATAAAGTGCCGAGAAATTGAATTAAGCATGGTGCCTGAAAAAGGAGTGGAAAATGTTAACTAATAATAGATACATAAGCGATGAATTTCTCATTCAATTTGTGAGTGTGAGTGATTGATTCATGACTACAAAGATGATAATGATGGATGGTCGATTTAGTTTTATTACCAGCTTCTGGAATGTTTCATCGCGTTTCTTTCTCCCGATAAACTATCGATATTTGTCCCCGAAAATGGTACATTTGGAATTGATGCCAGAAATACAAATGGCCCGTTGAAAGTATTTTAACATGATTATTTATTTACTCACAATGTACACTCGAATCCTCTTTAAAAGCCCATGTCTTCATTTTTAAGATAGAGTGATTTACCTTTTGAGGAATCCAACTTGAAAAAAGAAGAAGACACCGAGTGATGATGAATCTGACAGCTCCTATGTTAAAGTATAGGACGAAACTTTTAAAATGCTTCTAGAAAATTGTGCAGTGTTGGATTATTCTTACATCATACAACAAACCGCTTTTAATTAGAATTTCATTTGAATTTTCCAAAGTTTAAAAGTTTAAAAGTCCAAGGCTTTGCGCCGTGACCCAAAATGTACAGGGATAAGATTGGAGGTATCTTGACAGATTACCTTGAGGAGATTGAAAGGTGGTAGCAGCATTACGATGAACAACTGAATAGCGTAGAAGTGGAACACCAAGATAGGAGGACGAATGGTTTCATCGGTACGGCAGACGAGGGAACCCAAGTAACCACAAGCCTTATATTATTGCACTTATTCAACCCAAACTCAACATAATTAATGCGGTATAGCACAAATCCAACAGTTGTGAAGTAATGAAGCGTTAGGCCAGGAGCCCATTGATGTGTTTTAAATACTTTGTTTTGGAAGGTTTACCTGCCACTGAGATCCATGCAAAGATGGTGAAATGATAAGAAGAGTCTCCTTCATTTCAACCATTCACCGAAGAGTTTTGGAGTTTAAGCGTGGGCGTACAAGCGTTGAAGACGACCCACGCTCAGGACGTACAAAAAGTGCAACAACACCAGAAATCATAGCGAAAATACAGGATATGGTTTTGGAACATCATCGATCGACTGAGGATGTGATAGCTGACACCATAGATATCTCGCATGGAACAACATGGCATATTTTGGCTGATGTTTTGGATTGCAGTGAACTCGCATTTGTCAACAATGCAACAAAAAAACGTTCGAATGCAACTTTCTGAGCAACATTCGGAGTTATTTCGAAAGGATAAAAAGGATTTTCTGCGTCGATTCATCACTATGGATGAAACTTGGGTCAACCACCAAGATCCTGTATCGAAACACAGAGGCTAAGGAGTGGAGTGAACCAGGAATTCTCGGCAGCAAAGCGAGTTTGTGTCCAGGAATCAACCAAGAAGGTGTAAGTGCCAAGTTTTTCAGGGATGCACAAGGAAGTTTATTGATAGATTATCTCCACACTGATAAGCCAATAGACTCTGATTATTATTGTGACCCTTTGAACCAGTTGGATAATTTTTTATTTTTTTTTGAAAGAGACCCGGTTTGCAGAAGAACACAAGAGCCCGGGGAGTGCCCGGGGGAACCTGTAGGAGAGGACACTTATGTTTTTGCACCAAACCACGTGATGCGACGGCTCTTCCTTCATAAATTCTTCTTCTTTGGTAGACATGAAGAGAATTATTGGCTAGAACTAACCACTCTGGGAGCCTTGAGGTACCCAGAGGGAACCTGTGGGAGGGGACACTTATGTTTCACACCAAATTTCATCGTACGATGGCTCTTTTTTCATGATTTCTCTTGGAGAGATGTGTGAAGAGCAAACTATTCACTTGGTAAGTTACAATACTGAATTGGGTAATTCTACTTGACTGTATACATTTTAACAGTAAATCATTCCCTGTTTATTACTCAACCGTACCAGACGTGTTTCAATCATTTGTCGAGTGTATCACATTCCTGCGCACTGGCTTATAGGTTATGGGCTCAGCATAGCGTAGCCCGAACCCCATTCGTAAAAGTGATTACGGTCGAGCACGTCGCGAACCGTTTTTGAAACGATTCGATTTGAAAAGTTGTTCGTCTTTGGTTTGTGCGGAAGCAAATTCGTGTGAGTGGTTTCTTTTCGTGTTCCTACTGCTGTCAGTGATCTAAGTGCGGTGAAATGGAAGTAGAAAAGAAAATTTATTTCCTCGATGGAGCGAATTTCAACAACTGGTGTTTCCGAATGGAAATTCACCTTGAAGAGTTGGATTTGCTAGAATGCATTCGCACGGAGCCGGAGGAGGTAGCAGAATATCAGTTTGTGGCGCCGGACACCGCTGAGGTGAAGCGAAAAAAGGAGGAAAAACTGCAAGCGAGGCAGAAGAAGGACGCCAAATGCAAGTCGGTTCTTGTCCGGAACATTGCGGATTCGCAACTTGAACACATCAAGGGCAAGCGGACGTCGCGGCAGATCTTGACGACGCTTGAGAATACGTTTGCTCGGAAGGGCATCTCTGGGCAGCTTTGCCTCCTCAAGAAGCTATCAGCGATGAAGTTCGAAGAAAATGGATCTCTTCAAGCGCATCTTCACCTGTTCGAACGGATGGTGCGGGATTTGGAGTCCGCTGGAATCAAGCTCCAGAAGCAGTTAGTGGTCTTCTATCTGCTACAAACTATGCCGTCGTCGTAAAGGCAGCTTGTCACGGTGTTGGAAACGCTCCCCACCGATCAGTGTACCCTTGACTTCGTAAAAGCTCGTTTGCTCCGTGAAAATGTGAAGAGGGAGAACAATGACGATGCGGGTGAAAGAAGTGAATCGACGGCTTTCGCAGGTAAAAGTACAAAATCAAAACTAAAGTGTTTTTCGTGCGGGAAACTGGGGCACAAGCGGTCCGAGTGCCCCCAGCGCTGTGAGTTCGATGGTACAAAGCCGAAGAAGAAGGAGAACAAGTTCGAGAAGAAAGAGAAAGCGCGTGTCACAGAATCGGAGGTTACATTCATTAGCAGTTGTGTTGACAGTTCGAACAAATCTTGTGATGACAGCGAGTTCCGGTGGATTTTGGACTCTGGTGCGTCAGATCACATGATCTGTTCAAGTGAATTTCTCCGAGACGTGCAGAAACTAGATGAACCAGTGATTATTAAGGTTGCATCGGGTGAACTTCTTCGGTGCAACCACAAAGGAAAAGTGGATATCGTCGCGCGCGTCGGTCAACGTCGGTTGAAGTGTGTCGTCGATGACGTTTTGTTCGTTCCTGGTTTAAACTACAACCTCTTCTCGATTCGTCGGGTTGGACAGCATGGTATGGCAGTGCTTTTTTCCAAGAACTCTGCGGTGATCAAGCGAGATGGTGAGGTTGTATGTACGGGAAGTCGATCGGATCGGCTCTATGAACTGAACATTGACGTTAAGAAGGCAGTGAACTCTGAAGTGCTAGTGACGCAAAAGGCAATCGATAACGGTAAGCTGTGGCACAGAAGATACGGCCACATCGGGAAAAGTGGTTTGGCGAAGCTGATCCGTGAAGAAATGGTGAAGGGATTGCCGTTGAAAAAAGACGCTGTGATCAGTAGCGGTGTGTGTGGTACTTGCATGGAGGGCAAGCAGACACGTAAACCGTTCCAGGATATGGTGCTTCCCCGGAGCTCAAGGCCTCTCGAGTTGGTGCACAGCGATGTTGGCGATGCGATGTCCCCGATTTCATGGAATGGTAAGCGCTATTTCGTTACTTTTACGGATGATTATACTCACTTTTGTGCAGCGTATATCCCGAACACAAAAGATGAGGTCATTGATTGTTTCAAGACGTATGTAGCTATGGCCGAAGCCCAGTTTGATACCACTATTAGCTGTTTGCGCTGCGATAACGGTGGTGAATATGTAGGCAAGACTTTCGCCGATTTCTGTAGAAGTAAGGGGATACAGGTGGAGTTTACGGTCCCGTATACCCCTCAACAAAATGGGGTCAGTGAACGATTCAACCGTACTATTCTCGACAAGGCAAGAGCAATGATAGCGGATTTCGGACTGGATCGGAACATGTGGAATGAGGCGGTGTTGGCGGCCGTCTATCTCGTAAATTGGAGTCCCACGGCAGCGCTGACAACGAATAAGACGCGTATGAGCTTTGATACGGGCATAAGCCGGATGTATCAAGGATGCGGATTTTCGGGAGCAAGGCATACTACTTGATTCCAAAAGCGAAGCGAGGCAAGCTTGATTCTCGCAGCAATGTCAGCTATTTCGTTGGATACGGTGGTGGAAGTTACCGTTTATGGGACGGCAAGCGGATGTTCATCGCTCGGGATGTCGTGGTGGAGGAGTAAGCGCTCAAACAGCGGAAAGTCGATTGCGAGTTCATAGCTCCGGAAATTTCTGATCGGAGTATGGATCACGGTCAGTTGGCTGGGCCATTTTCGACGAGAAGCGTCGCAGATGAGTGTGTGGAGCTCCAAAGGCAGGATATCGGTTCTGGAAGAGAAGTAGATTCCGACGATGAAGAGTTTGATGAAGCGGTGGACGGGCTGCACGACGAAGATCGTGGTGAGTTCGGATGCCTCCAGCGAAGATGAATGATTACTTTTGTATTGCCTATGCGCTCAACGCTGAATGCTACGTCGAGAATGTTCCGGACACCATCGAAGACCTGAAGAAACTCGAAGATTGGCCGGAGTGGAAGCTGGCCATAGATGAGGAGCTACAGTCACTGGCCGAAAACAACACGTGGCAGTTGGTAGACTTGCCGGCTGGATACAGACGGTACAACACGTGGCTGTTGGTAAACTTGCCGGCTGGATACAGACCCGTTGACTGCAAATGGGGTTTCCGGCTCAAGTTCGACCCGGATAGAACTGTTCAAAAGCGGAAAGCGCGTTTAGTCGCTAAATGCTTCACATAACGTTTTGGGTTTGATTTCTCAGAAATTTATGCACCTGTCGTTAAGATGTCGACCGTACGCACGATGCTTGCTCTCGCTAACCAGTTTGATTTTGAAGTCCATCAGATGGATGTGACGTCTGCTTTCCTCAATGGATTTCTGGCAGAGGACATCTACATGCGCCAACCGAAGGAATTTGAGGAGGGGGATAAAGTATGCAGACTTAACAAATCCATTTACGGTTTAAAACAAGCGTTCAAAGCATGGAACGACCGCTTTAACGAATTTATTTCACGGTGCGGTTTTCGTTGATGCGAGGAGGATAGCTGTCTGTACGTTTGAGTGGGAAAAACTGGTACAGTGTACTTGCTGCTCTACGTGGACGATGTTCTGATCATCGCGAAGAATTTGAACGAAGTAAGGACTGTAAAGCAAATGCTAAGGATGGAGTTTAAGATGCCGGATCTCGGGAAAGCTAAAATTTTTCTGGGTCTGCGGATTGATAGGGATCCGAATAAAGGTGTAATGAAACTAAATCAGCCAAAGTACGTAAGTTCTGTGCTGAAACGTTTCAGGATGGAGGCATGTAAACCGTCAACATCGCCGATAGAACCGAGTTTGCAGCTGAAGAAAGCCGAAACCAAGCAGGATCTGTGCAAATCGTATCGGGAACTGATAGGATGTTTAACATATTTGATGGTGACATCCCGGCCAGACCTAAGTGCGGCCGTTTCGTATTTTAGCCAGTTCCAATGCGATCCTGGGGAAGAGCACTGGAAGCACGCGAAGAGAATGCTTCGCTATTTACGAGGAACGCCAAATCACGGGCTGCTGTACACCACGAAGGAACACACCTGTCGTCAGATTGGGCCACCGATATTAACGATCGGCATTCCGTCTCCGGATACTTGGTTCAAGTCTACGGTGCTACAACGGCTTGGAGCACCAGGAAGCAGCGAACAGTGGCACTTTCCTCGACCGAAGCTGAGTGCTATGCGTTGGCAGATTGTCTCTGTGAAGTCTTGTTCATCAGTAAGCTGTTCGTAGAGTTGGGCATCCGTGAATGTCAACCAGCGGAAATATTCGAAGACAATCAGTCTACCATCGCCATTGCGGAGTCGAAAGGGTCGTCTAAGAAGCTAAAACAAACTGAGGTTAAGTTACACTTCATCAAGGAGTGCGTCCTAGATGGTAAGGTGATTGTACGCTACATCCCGACTGCCAACCAACCGGCTGACATACTCACCAAGGGTCTACCACCGGTGTCATTTGCCAAGCACCGAATCTTCATGGGAGTTGCGGCGTGATTTGTTTGAGGAGGGGTGTGAAGAGCAAACTGTTCACTTGGTAAGTTATAATACTGAATTGGGTAATTCTACTTGACTGTATACATTTTGACAATAAATCATTCCATGTTTATTACTCAACCGTACCAGACGTGTTTCAATCGTTTGTCGAGTGTATCACATTCCTGCGCCCTGGCTTATAGTCTCTTCCCATTGTCATCCTTCAGTGGCGGGATTCCTTTCGGTTTCTGTTTTTGAACCTTTGCCACCTTCCAGAATGGTCTCGAATGGTCGTTCATTTGGGCGATGCTGTTGGAAAACTGCTGTTTCCTAATGGCCGACCTTTAATTTGATGGCTGAGGATGGAGAGTTCTTCCTTCTTGATCAGGCATCCAGTAAGGTGAAGCTGTCAACGAACTGTGTCCTGTTGCTGGATGAGTTGTCGAGTGTAGCGATCAATCTTCGTGAATTGTTTCCTCACTGGTACCCGCCGGATTCAGGCTTCCTCGAATAGACCGAGCTGGTTGTCGATGGCTTCGACTGACGATACGTACGGATCATCAGGAAGACGAGAGTCCACCCGGCGACTGAATCCACCGGACTCTCGGCGACTGACGCTACAAATTTTTGCACTCGCAACATGTACCCATATTTTGAAAACAGAGACGTAGTCCTACGTCTAAAGACCTGCGGGTAATTACTGGACTGACCACTGCCCGAGTAGCTATCGCCTAAATAAAATTGGAAGAATTCATTCTACAGAATGTCATTCTTGCCAATTTGAAATTGTAACTGCAGAACATATACTCTGTAGCTGAGGAGCATTACTCAATCAAAAGATGTCAATATTTGGAAAGGGGTTACTATAGCACCTTAAAATTTGACAAAGCGATCCTGGTATTAGACTTTACAAAACGAGTCTAGCCTTACTGGGATAAGGTCAACAAATGTCCATCACACACTAATTTTGAGAGGATATTTGACTTGCGTTAAATCAAATATGGGTCATACATCAATAATCCTAATCAGTGGATGCAGTTTTGTTTTGGCTCTACAGAAGAAACAAAAAAGTTCCAGCTTTTGTCGGAGACTGGTCTATATATGGTGCTCTTAAACATAATATCTGAATATTGAAACACAAAGTCGTATATGAGTGCGGATATGAGTACAAAGTGGAGGCAAAATACGTACATGTGTCCATTTAACTACGAGTACATGTAAAATGTACGTATGTCGCCTCCACTTTGTACTCATATTCGCTATTATTTACGATTCTGTGTTGGCTGGGCAGGAACTATGTCACTAGATCCATCTGAAGCATATCAACCACCCAAAACGACATGCGCGTCTGGCCGAGCAGGATGATTTATTATCACTTTCTCCGCACTCTGCTCTCAGAGAGAACGGAAAAACAACATGCACATCTTGTTAAACGATGCACGACACATTATCCATATAATCCGACGACATCAGGATCAGACAGTGGCGACGACCTGCTCTTTTCGTGCTGGCGAAATCTTCTGGTGACATTTTTCTATGGGATAATTTTTCTTCCACCAAGTCCAAACCCACCAGCGGCAATCCGACAGGCAGAAGTTCAACAAATGA
The DNA here is from genome assembly GCA_034211315.2 of Aedes japonicus. Lineage (NCBI taxonomy): Eukaryota > Metazoa > Arthropoda > Insecta > Diptera > Culicidae > Aedes > Aedes japonicus. Next base: position 107,642 of record JASCZW010004245.1, on the reverse strand, counting down.
GAAACAATCAAAGCACGTTTGACTGTCGGGAAATTGCCATGAGTTTGTTTCTTGATACTGTAGTAAATAAATACCCAACCTACATTGAGTTTTGGGATTTATCTCACAGCAGAAAATGAAAACGCCTTGAATTCAACTTTCAGTTCTACTGTTTGAAGATGCTGAAACCGATAGAAAAGTTACGCAACTAATAAAGCAAAAAACCGAGTGAAACAATCGTTTAAACCGATATCCTGAACATCCGCGGAAAGGACTGGTTGGATCTCTCATTAAAATGAATTACCGACGCATCTTGTTCGCAGATTTACGACTCCTGTCTTGAATTTTCAAGCCCGATGCTCTGCTTGGCTTGGTATATTGCTACGACAAAGGACTATGGAGCGAAAAATATGCAAAAACACAACATTTAACTTATTTTTAATATGGCAATTCCTCTGGCTTTATTACTTTATGCAAATTAAACAGATGTGCACTTCATCAAGTCCTCGCTCTACTGCGCCTTTGTAAAAGAAATATTTTCATTCGTTCGTCCCAATTGGTCCGGCTGATCATCAGCAGCCGGTCCTCACGTTGTCGGCAAAATTCGGAAGGGACCGCAACGAGGATGCAACACAAACCGTGGAAGCGAATGGCAAATGCGGCAACAAGAGAAGAATATCGTCTCCCAGTCCCAACAACCATGCTGATGGCAAGTGGCGAGCAACACCGTCTCGGTGCACACAAAGTGATACGGTCATTCATTCAGCAACGAAGTATGGCTACAAACACCACCACCACCGTCACCACAAGGAATTAACTTTATATCGTCTTGGTTTTAATGGCTTCTCGCCCATGCCAGCCAGGCCCGTTAGACATCACTCAACGTCAGGCAGATGACCTGGTAGCTGCAAACAAGTGCCGACACTTTGCTAAAATGTGGTCGACAATGAATAAAAGCAATCAGTCAGTATTGGCCGATGCATTTGCAACCGTTTTTTATTTACATAAAACATGCTGAGATATGATACACACTATATCTATCTATCTGTCTATCTTTGCTGAGTTTTAAAGCGCATAACTTTCAATGCATGCATCAAATCTCACATTGCAATTCTGAATTATCGTGAATTCTCATAATTTCATATTTCACGAACATTCAATGATCACCAATAAAATGAGATAGCTATCGAAAAACTGCAATTTTATAGCAAATGATGTATTGCTGAATTTTTCAGATTTTTGCGCGAAACTTTGCTATAATTAATAATTATTATAATCATTATAGTTATCATAACTATAATCATAATTATTATAATTAAATTATTATTAATTATAAATTATAATTTTTATAATCAAAGCACATGGTTGTCTTATGAAGCCGATTTTTAAGAGTAAAATTAACAAAACACACAGTACTTTCCTATCACAGAGACCAAATTTAAGCAAGGGACGTCTCATATGCAGCGGTGCACGATTATAAGGGGGAAACCTTCGGATTTTATTCACATTCGGTTGATGACATCGAATGACAGCTACAGAGCATCGAGCACGCGATCTCCCAGGCCCGGGAGCAACATATATCGGTGATTGATCAGGTGAGCCACTCTGTACCCATTGATAGACCCACTAAAGAACTGATACAATTGCGCAACGCCATTCGAAGGCAATACCAGCGAACTGGTTTGCCAACGCATTAAAGTCACTGTAATCGAGTGACGAAAATTATCAAGGCCAGAATGGTAGACATTAGAAATAACAATTTTTCCGACAAGATCCGCTCTCTCCCAGATTGTGCAAAGCCGTTCTGGCAGTTGACAAAAATTTGAAAAACTAAGTCAAAGCCTATTCCACCATTGATCCCTCTAGACAGCAATAGCCCTAAAGATCGCTTGATTACTCCTGCAGAAAAGGCTGCTAAGGTAAGTCAACACTTCGTCAGCTCCCACAATCTCGGACAAAACATCGTCAGTCCACACGAAGCTGCCGCTAGTGCGCTTATTAGTAACATCCATCTAAGCCCCGACGACTTCACAGAGGAGTTTGAGATCTCAGCTGATGAATTGTTGACTTATATCAAAAGCTCAAAGAACATGAAAGCCCCAGGTGTCGACAATAATATGAACTTGGAGGTCATGCAATTGAGCCCTCAGTTCTCTAACCATCTGGCGTTGATTTTCAACCAATGCCTGTAACTTAGCTACTTCCCATCGCGTTGGAAGTCAGCTAAAGTAATTCATATCCAGAAACCTAGGAAAGATCCTTAATGTTCCAAGAACTATAGGCCCATCAGCCTTCTCTCAGGATTATCCAAGCTGTTTGAGAAAGCGATCTACCGTCGGCTTCTTTCATCTGCCGACGAGCTGAACATCTTGCTCGACGGACAATTTGGCTTCCGACGTGGTCAGTCGACAATTCACCAACTTAATCGAGTCATTAACATCTTCAAACGGAACAAGTCTGTTGCGAAATCATCTGCCATGGCACTTTTCGACAAGGCCTTTGATAACGTGTGGCACGATGGCCTGGTGTACAAGCTAAAACGATACAATCTTCCCATCATTCTGGTGAAGATAATTAAAACATTTCCGTCTGACAGGACATTCCGTGTTTCGCTACAAGGTGCAGTTTCCGATGCACAGGAGATCTCCGCCGGTGTTCCGCAGGGAAGTATACTACACCCCCCGGTCCCTGATTATGGATCTCTGTCGTTGTTCGCCGATGATACCGCAGTCGTCCACAAAGGCAGGGTGACAAGAGCGCTTGCAGCGAAACTGCAGCGAAGCCTGAATGTTCTGTCAGAATACTTCACCGAATGGAAGATCTGTATCAACGCGGCGAAGACCCAGGTCATCCTATTTCCACACTCCAACTCAATCAAACTTGTTCCGTCTGAGGATTGCAAAATTAGCCTAAACAACACAACGATGGAATGGTATAAATCAGCTGTCTATCTTGGCGTTACAATAGACAGCAAGCTTATTTTCAGGGAGCAGGTTGACAAAACTGTCACAAAGTGTAACGTTCTGTTGAAGCTACTGTAACCATTGATGAACAGAAGGTCTACATTATCTCTGAAAAACAAGCTTGTTGTCTACAAGCAAATCATACTTCCAGTCATCAAGTACGGCATGCCAATCTGGGAGAGTTGCGCTAAAACACATCACCCGAAACTTCAGCGTGTTCAAAATAAGTTCCTCAGGATGATCCTAAACACCCTTCCGAGGACAAGAACATCTGAGATCCACCGTCTGGCCGAGATAAAAAATGCTCGACGATCGCTTAAGTAAGTCTATCAATCGGTACAGGGCACGCTGTCTGACATCGGATCACCAGATCATTCGGAATCTGGTTCCCCACCCCTAGGATTTTCAAATTGTAGTTGTAGTTGTAGTTATAGAATTAGGTTATCAAATTTTAACTAACAATACCCCAAGGGCTGATCTGAATAATTAATTAAAACACATAACACACTAAACAGACCAAACACATAAAACACTTAAAGCAAAGCTGAAGAGCCTACTGGGCTAAATCACTTAAAAATAGTATGTAAGACAAAGAATGAAGATAAAAAAAAACAATTTTAGTATTTAGTAGATTTTCTTCATTCGCTCGTCATTCTCGAAGCTGTGCAGATGGCCAGTACTGGCAGCTGGCGGTTGCAAATACCCTGCAGGAGGGTACACGGGCGAGCAACCAGCAAGAATGATGGGTCAGTGGTTGTCGCTAGCGAACGGCTAGCTGGAAAGTCTTTTTTAATGCAATTGTGTGCATGCAAATTTGGAGGAGAATATGTATGATCCAGTTGATAGCCATTTCACTATATGATGTACATATATACACTGATAGACAAAATAAAATGCTCACCTCATAATATATTGAATTTCTCTCAATTATTTTGTTCAAACTGAAGTAAAAACACTGCAGTCTTTTTTGATATATTATTTTTTATATTATTTTCAAGTTTCACTTAATGATAATGATAATGATAAAAAAAGAGTTTGACTTAAAGAACTAAAAAACAATTTGTATTGAAGAAAAACATTGCCAAAAAAAGTGACCAAGTGGCTCCTGTGAAGATAAATTTCAGTAAAAGAAAAGCATTTTAATAATATGTGTCCTCTTTTGGCCTTTAGCACCAGCTGCAGGCGCTTCTGCATCTTCTCCACCAGGTTACTTAGGTGCCGTGGATCAAGTTCTTCCCAGGCGTGCTTCAGGGCTTCAAAATAGTTAAATTTATTGGTAAAACCAGTTTTGTTAACCCTGGCATCTAGAATCGCCCACAAAATCTCGATGGAGATGAGGTCCGGGACTAGTGGAGGGCATTCCAGCGGTTTGATCCAACGAGACCGCAAGAAAGACTTGATCTTCTGGGCAGCATGCTTCTGGTCGTTGTCCTGATGAAAACGAACTTCTTTTCAAGATACGTCTGGATCAGCGAAACCTCCAGATTTTCTCGCAGCATGTTGATATACGAATTTGCCGTCATTATCCCGTCGATTTGCCCGAGGTTACTCATCTCACTCCACGAAAAACACCTCAAGACCATCACATTTCCTCTTCTTTGTTTCACCGTACCTTTGATGTGGCGCTCCTGAAGCTGCGATTCACCTTTTTGCACATCACGAACCACCAATTTTCGGATACACAAGGGAATTGCTTTCTAAATCACTACGTTCTCCTTTTTTTAACTGAATCAAACGCTATCACGTGTACAAATTCACCAGGTCAAGCCGTTTGCTTCAAAACACCTCAATATATCAAAACATAAACAATCGATGGGTCTTTCTACGGAAATTCATCGTAAACATATCAATTTTTGAAACGGGCACTTTTGTGTCACTGTTTTTTTCAATACAAATTGATTTTTTAGTTCTTTAAGTCAAACTATTTTTTTAACATTATTCCATAAATGAAACATTAAAAGAACATGAAAAATAAGATATTAAAAAAGACTACAGTATGTTTACTTTAGTTTGAACCAAATAAATAAGAGAAATTCAAATAATGATGAGGTGGGCACTTTATTTTACCTATCAGTGTAGATTTTTATTAGATTCCTGCCCACTATCCAACTGAATGAACACATCCACACCTCGAAACGTTTCATAAAGCCACATGCTTTAATTACACAAAAGTCACTAAATCTGTATGTACTTATGTACTAAATGAACTTACCCAGGACATTGTCTTAGTAAGTACTACTTAAAATACATCTCATACTCATCTAAATACAAGTCAAAGGAACAAAACCTGTGCAGAGTGAATTATTATGTTTTCATTATCACAGGGCCAATAAATAATATGTGAAAATTTCTTAAGTATTTCAAAGCAGTTATAGTTTGTTTTGTGAAAATTTATGTAGAGTAAAGCGAATAAAACAGCAAATCTTAAATCATAAAATCAGGAAGAAAACCGTACGAAAACTGCATTTTATAAAATAATAGATTGAATGGGACGAATTTGCATCAATGAATAGACCCAATTTGATGCATATAGACCGAACATTACATCCATATCCCTTTAAGGTTTTTGACTTTATAAAATGAGTTGTATAGTTTTTCATGCAAAAAGAAAGTGTTTTTACGCGGTTTTTTTTACGCGATTATTTCAAAAAAACGACGTGAAAAAACCGCGTTATTTAAAAAAATTACGTAAAAAAAGTCAAGGAAATAAAAATGATATTTCATGTTCATATTGAAAGGATATGGTCATAAAAATGTATTGATGGTGGAAAAACATGGTTCCCGTTACATTGGCCACCGCACCGGGAATCTGCTACAAATAGATAGAGGTTGTCAATTCAATGTGTGAGCAAAACAGTCCAAAGTAGTTATAGAGAGTTTTCGTCTTCGGCAAAATTTCTCAGTGTGTCATTCGTCGTCTTTTGATGTTATCATAACTGTTCCAAATCATGCCTCAGAGATGGTGCTGCAGTCTATCTTTTCCAAATGAGGCGCTAGAGAAATGCCGTCTTAGGCTAACTTTCTCAGTATGTCATTCGTCGTCTTTGGACATTATCATATTAGTTCCACATCGTGCCGCATAGATGGCACTGCAGTCTATCTTTTCTAAATTAAACGCTAGAGAGTTGCGTATTCGGCAAAGTTTCTCAGTATGTTATTTGTAGTATTTTAATATTATCATATTAGTTCGAAATTACGCTGCCCAGATGGCGCTGCAATACACTGAAGTATTTTTTCACTACGGTAGTGGTACCTCGTAAAGGGCTGCAAAATGGTGAGTCACAAAGGAGCGTGCGTCCCCGCAACATAGCTCTGGTCCCACAAGTTCCTACCTCATGCTTCCACGGGTCTATAGATGACAAAAACCGCCAGCTAAGGGTTGCGTACTTAGCTGGAAGTGCAGCCTGGGCACTGTTGTCCTTTTGACTTCAGCTAGATTGAGGAGGTGCGTGTCGAGCGTCTGTCCACCATGGAGGTGCGGCTCAAACAGCGGCTGAGTAAGAAACGCTGTATCGCGTTAACTATACATTAGGTGGCAGTCACACCAAGGCGATGTAGGCAGCGCGACCCGGGTAAGGAAGGTACATGCTGAAATCTTACCCTACTACGAAAAATTTGAATATTCTTTATACGGTATATAATTTCAGATTATCCATGGAGTTCCCAAGTATTGTATAGTAATCTTAAATTATTTTTTCCTTCGTGACAATGATAATGCAGGTCTGTCTACAATTGCAGCAGGACCACAACCAGTAGACATGCAGCCAGTTCAGATATAATTTTTGTTATCATTTTGTATTGTAACACCCTTTCGTAATATTTTTTTATGCTATTTCAGCTTCACATTTATGCGGTTTTAGCCCATACTACAGATTCTACTATATTTTTTTTCCTTCTTTATCCAAACTTAAGGCAGCATTCATGAATTATGTCACGCAAATCTGGCCGAAAATTAACCCCCCCCCTCCCCCCATGTCACAAATTGTCACAATTTTTGTAACCCCCCCCCCCAGGCAATTATGTCACGTTTTTGTTAACCCCCCTCCCCACTCAAAACTTTTTATTCAAATAGCCAATATTAGTCACAAAAATCATTTTTATTTCATACAGAAACAAATTCAACTTTCCTCATATTATATCAAATTGCATTCTCAAATAATACCATTCAAAAATAGATTCAATCCTCAGTCCAAGGGTTTTGCAGATGTTGGTCAGCATTGATGACCGGGAAGATATCTGCGTCCGCTGAAGCACTCGTAATGGTTTCTGCCACATCAGTCAGATCAAGTTCTTCGTCATCTATCCATTCGCAATCGAAGTTGTCTTTGTTGGTTACAACCATACATTCCTGTTTACGTTTTGCCACAACTTTAAACGGACGCAATTTTCTCTGAAATTGAACGGATGTATGCTTGTGCATCTTTATGTGCTCGCGAAGCATGACTAAAGATGCAAAGTATAGGCCACAGCTGGAACACACTCGTTCGTTCAATGAGTTTTTAATTGAAGGACAGTAAAGATCATACGGAATCGTTCCATATCCGGACATCGATTTAGGTAGAATCTGTTGAGCTTGTAATGAGTTCAATACGAACATTGATGGGAAATGCTGTGGTTCGGCCTTCGATGACCCAATCAATCCTCGAGATGTTTGCGTCAGAGAGATTGGTGGAGGCAAAAATCCATTGCAGATAACGTGATCGATGCTACTTCGCAGTGGTGAGCAGCATTTCCTGTAAAAATATAAATTTATGCACATATAACAATTATTTGACCATCAAATGCATCTCAAAATTTTACCTATCTGTGCATTTCCGTATCTGGAGTAAATATTGGCTGGTTCGCACATGAGTTCCAAACCAGTGTTGGTCATAGTCACGAATTGACTTCGGATCTATTTCAGAAGCATCAGGATCGATATATTCAGCCAACGTCGGATGACCGTCGATGACCACATCATTCCAGACTTCTGCCAAAACTTCACCAGCGTACTGGAAATTTTGCTTCTCCAAAGCTGAATCAGTTGTACGCAATTGGGAATCCAGATGACTACCAAACTGGTCGTGTGGTATTATCAATCCAGAAAGCTCCTTACTCAAGGGTGACATACGTCGCTTCACTCTATTGAAAGCACTCCTTCCCGGAGCGTTCGTTGCAATGAACAGCGTGTCAAGGTTGTACTCTTTAAAATGGTGTATTGCTATCTGTATTACCTTGCGATATCTCGGATTTTCATCAGGTCCACCGTCGACGGTAAAGATTAGGACTGGTTTGACCAATCCATCAAACTTAAAAATACCATCAAACGATTCAAGAGTTAGAAGCCGCTTGATGTCTAACGCATGAGAAAACGCCGTTGACGAAGCGTGTTTGCCTGACCGAATTGCAATGTAAGTGGGGCCCGAAAAACCAACAGCCTCCGGTTTGCCAAGACCATTCGGTTTGATTTCGATTCCAGCGTACACGGACGGAATTAGTTTATGCTTATTTGCAACTATCCAATCGTGGTCAGGAAGCGTGATTTTGTACTCCACATGCATAAGCATGGGAGACTGCTTATTGGCAGCCGTTAGGCCTATCGCCACTCTCGCCTTATCATCCTGACTGATAAATCCTACTTAATTGGGCCCTAGCACAGATGCCAGTTCTTCCAATGATCTTATGGTCGCTGTACAGAATCGGCCATCGGGATGATCGTTGTGTTTTGCATTACTTGTGCGCATCAACTTCACTGGTACAGTATTTACGTGACATTTACCTTGATGGGAATTGGCTCGTTTTGGGATTAACCGCAGATATGTTGCTGTTCTTTTGATATTGAATCCCTTGCCTTGTATTGCAGAAGTCAACTCATCTAAAGTTTTAACGCTTCTGACGCTCTCATCACTGCGCTTTTCGTGGGCCGCAGATCCATGAAGTGCGATATCGCATATTGCCTTGAGCAGCTCCGGTTGCTGCTCTTCAACACGAGGGCGGCCAGGAGAATTTCGGAATGAAAGATAATTTCCTGAAATTTGATATTTATATCTACTGTGCAAACAAACTAGTTAATATATCATATTTACCAGCCTCTGGGATGTCCCGAATTAACAGTTGTTTAGCCTGCTTCATTTTCTCACGATGCTTCTGCTGCCGCTCTTGCTCGTCTTCCTTGATTTTGAGATTCTTTTCAAGTTTGATCTTTTTAATTTTTAGCCCTTCGAGTCTCGACTGATCATCATCCGTCAATAGTCCAGCAGACTTCTTGTCAATCAGAAGCACTACCTCAGAGTTCAGATTATTTAGCTCAGCTTTAAGTTGTTCCTGTACTGGTGCAGGGCGTTTATTTGATGATGACGGCTGAGCCATATACTCAATTTCCTTGATGGGTTGCGCGGGTTTCACTGTCGGCGCTGATTCCTTAGAGCACTCATAGACTTTCCCCATAGTTGAAGAAGTTTACCTTTTTTCTTTAGCTGCAAGGCAGGAAGCTCTTTTATTTTGTTATTGACTTGCTCTTCAAGTGCGGTGTTGTCATTGCCCTTCCGTTCATTCCAGAAATTAGTAGCATCCAATTGGCACTCCCTTTTCTTCTTATCCGGGTAAGCCTTTACATACGCATTGTACAGCGTATTAAAAAGTTCTCCACGATTCATTTTCCAAAATACACTAACTGCGCGAACCAATTTTTCACCAATAAACACTGGACTTTATTCACTGACGCACACTGAATGAGCTGCAGCTGTCATTCATGAACGGTGGAATAGCATTCACTCTAACTTGAAAGTACCCATTAATGAGTCGAAAAGTACGCATTTTGAAGAAAAGTGGCTTAACTCATTATTAAGAGTATACTTTCCTCATTTCTGAGTATTGCTTACTCATTTATGAGTATCAATTAATCATTAATGGGTAACGAATACTCAATTAATGAGGAAAATATACTCCTAATAATGAGTTAAGCCACTTTTCTTCAAAATGCGTACTTTTCGACTCGTTAATGGGTACTTTCAAGTTAGCGTGTTAGGTATGGTAGGTGTCGGAGCCAAACACCGGATCCGTAGGGTACTTGAAGTAGCTTGCTAGCTCTCTTGCGACAGAACTCAAACGTGTCCTAACACGGTAGGAAAGGAAATAGGTGTCGCTCAAACTAGCAACTGTCGGGTAAAACGAGTGCTCTGTCTTGGCTCATGGGTGGAAAATTCAACTCTTCTTACCCTGAAAAGGCCGGGTTGGGTTCCAAGGCCGTTGACAGCAAACACTCTAGTCGTAGGGTGGACTGTATTCAACACTGTATAACACTGGGCTGTTGCACCGGATAATGGATCCAGAAGATATTGATAGAAAAACTACTGCTTCTATTCACTTATCCTTTATTGCTTTTTCCTTTTGATCTTAACACCTTAGAATTGATATAATGACTGAATAACTGCGCCACTGCGGTGCCGTTTTTATATTGTGCCGCTACTGCTAGAAGTTCCAGAACATGGAAAGTTCCAGAACAATGGAAAGTTCCAGAACATGGAAAGTTCCAGAACGATGGAAAGGTCCAGAACATGGAAAGTTCCAGAACGATGGAAAGTTCCAAAACAATGGAAAGTTCCAGAACATGGAAAGTTCCAGAACGATGGAAAGTTGCAGAACAGGGCGTGGCATAGTTTATGCGAGCGGTGTGTGAGTGCTGCATGATTACTGCTGTTGCTGTTCGTTTACGAAGGGGCGTGAACAGTAGGGATAGTAGTAGTAGGCGATATTGCATAAGAATATCATTTTGTTTTTTTTTTTTTTTTTCAAAAATGTGATGTCACGATACAGCTTACCCCCCCTCCCTCGTTTGTCACAAAATGTCACGGTTTTCTGAACCCCCTCCCCCCCCTAAAAGCGTGACATAATTAATGAATGCTGCCTAAATTGGTTTTGATCCTTCATTTTCTATTGCACAGTTATAAAGAATTATCCATGGGCCTAGTAGGATTCAAGAGTTATCGGAGAATTCAAATTATCTTCCTTTTTTTTCTCTTTCTTTTTTTTGAGGGTTTGTTAAGTTTCCCTTTTTGGGCAGTAATCATAATAATATGAAATTTATTTCGGCTTACTGTTAGCTTAAATTTCCTTTGCCATTCTGCAGCCTGCCCGGTGATAAACTTTCCATCATTACATCACTTTAGAAATTTACGACATTTCAGAGTTTATATCATCTTACTTCGCAGCAGAAGAGGCAAATAGCTGCATTTTATTTTAATATGTATATTATTTAGTATCTCATTACAACATCGTATTATTTTCATGATATCATCACTGCATATTTTTTTAATCATAATAAAATTATTTATTAAAAAAATAAATAATAATAATTGATGAAATTTAATACTTCAAGGTTACAGAAAATTGATTCCAGATAGTACAGATATTTAGTTGCATTGTATATTGAGGTGTTTTTCTTTTAATGTAGATCATTGAATATAAATAAAATGATTGAATGCTCTTCAAATCTGCTGTTTATGTTTATCCAGTTGTCATGAATACATACATATTTTTTCATTTTTAATGTAATCAAATGATTAATGTAATCAAATGTTTAATGTTTTATTTATTTGCAAAATCATCTTCACATTCCAGAGTAACATTCATCTGCCACTGATTGAGCTGTAAAGATGCAACAAGCTGCATATTATTATCATATGCCTATTAATACTGTTTTGATTATTTCATCATATTTTTTAAAATTACAGAATGACGAATTGCAACTATGACATATTGATTAAATATTCTAGTATATTTCATTGCTCTATTACATACAACATGAATTGAATATTATGATTATATATATAATACATACTGGGTTGGGAGGGAGCATCAGGGTATCATTCAAGCTGAAACTGGACGATGGTTTGATTGATTGCCTGAGTCTAAGAGGGAATAAATGGCATCATTTTCTGTATCCTACCGATTTGATTATGATACTGTGAATTCTACTCCAACAGTTTCAGTGAGATTGACGCGCCCTTCTTAACAAACCACCCTGTGGAAAGCTTAATAAGTATTGCGAATTGGTTTATTCGATTTGTTGGATCATATCGTTGGAAGGAGATTCTTAATTTCCCGTGGATTTCGCGTGAGCGTCTCTGCTTACGGGTCCACCCCTCCGTTTTTGGCCCTTCATACAGCGAAATTGTGAATTCAGATCGGTGGCCCAATTTGATCTTGCTCTTAAGTGGAGCTGCATCCAAGCCAAGGGTATGAAGGGATGGTGGCTACCATACATACATACATACGGTAGTGGTACCGCGTAAAAAAACCTGCATACAAAAATCATACACACCGACGTCCAACAATTGATTGGTACGTCCATACGTTGTCAGGGTAACCGATCAACAACTGGTTGGAACGAGCGAACATCGACTCGTTCACTTGATTCGAGACCAGCCACCTGAACGGACGCAAGCTAGCAAGCTCCTCAAAAGATCTCTGCCGAACCGACTCTACACTAACCTGCTCAATCTCGTGATTGTAAGTATGCTTCAAAATTGTGATAAATGATCATTAAAACATATGTATTCTATGTTCAGGAAACAGCATAATATGGCGTCTAATGAAAATCCCTCCAAAAACAAAGAAAAAAGCCGGAAGGCAATTACGATGGAGACAAAAGAAAAATACTCGACTGCGGCAGGAGAACAGGCTGCTGCTGTTGCCAGATATTTTAACATGAGGGAGTCTACCGTGCGAACAATCAAGCTAAATGAGGCTCAAATTCAGAATGCCATACAAAGCAATTCATCCACCATGTCTAAGCACTCGTCATACGCTCGCGACCTAAATATGAACCAAATGGAACAGGCTTTGTTGATTTGGGTGGATGATTGTGCACAAAAACGGATTCTTGGTCTGGATATTGAGCTGATTCAGGAAATAGCCCTGGAAATCTACCAGCATCTTAACGCGCAAGAGTCACCCGACAGCAGGTCCACAGGTACAAAAAATGAACTAAATATAGATTTGTCTATCCCTTCATTCGTCCGAATCATCGAAATGTTGAAATGCCAATATGGAATCCTAATTCTAACTCAATTTTTTCATCAATATTTTTTCACAGGAAAAAAGTTGGAGTTCTCTGCCAGCAAAGGCTGGTTTTATGGCTTTATTTGACGGAACAACATTCGAAATGTGAAAATAAAAGGCGAGAGCGCTTCAGCTGACACCGATGCTGCCGCTGAATACCCTCAAACATTGCAAAAAATAATTGAGGAAGGAGTATACCTGCCTGAGCAGGTATTCAACGCAGATGAGACTAGGTTATTTTGTAAAAAATGCCCAGTCGCACATATCTCGCTTCAACCGACCGATCAGCACCTGGATTTAAAGTGGCAAAACACAGGATCACCATACTGTTTTGCTCGAACGCAAGCGGTGATAAAATGCTCAAACCACTTCTTCTTCACCGTGCGATGCATCTGAGGTCGATGAAGAACGAAGACTTCGATAAAATGCCAGTTTATTGGATGAGCAACGCCAAGGCTTGGGTCACGAAAGAGGTTTGGAAGCATTTTGTGTTGGAAATTTTTGTGTCGGAGGTCAAAAGCTACCTGTCGGAAAAAGGTTTGGAGTTCCGAGTTCTATTGCTAATTGACAATGTACCAGGTCATGTTGACATAGTTCATCCCAACGTACGAATGCCTCCCAACACAACTTCCTTAATCCAGCCTCTTCATCAGGGGATAATATCCACTTTCAACAAATACAACATTAAGTACACATTTAAGTGTGCAAGAAGCATGCAAAAAAAAAACCATTCGTGACAGTGTGCAGTTTATCGGAAAGCAATTCAGTCGGTTAAGCCTACTACGCTGAACGCGTGCTGGAAACCACTCTGGCCTGGTTGCGTTGGGGTTAAAAATCCAACTGAACATATTGACCAAAAAGAGATTTTGTTGCTTGCCCATGCCGTTGGTGGCGAGGGGTTTGATGATATGACCGAAAACGTCATCGAAGAGCAGCTTATCGATACGGCTATGGACGTCGAATAGTTGTGTGAATATGTGAGAGAAGAAGAAAATGCAGCTGAAGAGCCTGAATCCAAAATTGGTTTGAATCGACTCGAGGAAGGATTGCAGTTAGCTGAAAATTTAGCTCAGTTCTTCCTAGTGCATGATCCACATTCCGAAAGAGCTGCTACATTCAAGAACGGCTTGAAGTATTGCGTGGCTCGTTACAAGGAAGTCTTTAAGCAACTCAGAAAAACCACTGGTGACGTATCGATTAACACCTCTACATCTTTATTTGATCCAGATGACCAGGACGAAGCGAAGAATGGTACAGTTTCATGCAGCTCTTCTCATTTGTTTTAGCCTTCCACATCTCAGCATACTTCACGATCATTCATTACAGATACTACCCAGGATGTTCCAGCTTTGTCACATGACGACTCAATCAAATCACCGCAACTTTGGGACAACTCTGCGATGTCAACTGACTCAGGGGCTTGTACCGATCCATCCGCATCCAACCAAGAGGAGGTCGAAAGCACTTCAGGAAAATGTGAAGCACTTTTGCAACCACCGGATGCAAATACAATTGAGAAAAGCCCTAAGTCAGCGCCGGATGACGACGATGGTGGGGCATCTCCGATAAAATGGGATTCAACTACGAACCGCAAGCGATCACGTGTCATCTACGATAGTGAATAGAAATATGATTCAATATATACTACTATACTACTATATATAAAGACTGTATTCGATGAAATTAGGACACACGCAATTGTTCGTAACGTTTTAGCGTGTGGGTAAAAATTATTGAAATTTTAACTGAATGTATTTCATTGTGTTGTGTCAATTGTGTAATGAGTTTCGTGAAAATCGGTCGAGTGATTTCAGTGATGGCTTCGAATGAAGAAATAGTGCGCCAACAAATTTTGGGCACTCACTTCGAAAACCCAAACGCTTCTCATCGATGGATCGGAAAACAGCTCGGAATCGCACATTCAACCGTATCTCATGTGATCAAAACGTTCAAGGATCGTAAGACAACCAAGCGTAAAAAAGGTAGTGGCAAAAAACGTGGCACATCAAATCCAGAGAAGGCCAGGATGGTATTGAACCAATTTAAGCGTTATCCCAACATTTTGATCAGGGATGTTGCGAAAAAGGCGAAAGTTTCAGTTTGTTTTGTGCGGAAAACAATGAAACGTTCTGGATTACATGTGTACAAGGTCCAGAAGGCACCAAACCGGAGCGATAAACAGAACTCGGTGGCCAAAACTCGTGCAAGAAAACTGTACAGGGAGTGGCTCACAAAACCGTTCTGCATTGTGATGGACGAAGAGACCTACATTAAAGCCGACACCAAACAAATGCCAGGACAGGAACTGTCGAAATTCGCCAAAAAATTCTTTGTTTGGCAAGCGATGTGCGCATGTGGCAAAATGAGTCAGTCCTTCATCACCTCTGGGACCGTCAACGGACAAATCTACAAGGACGAATGCCTCCAAAAACGACTTCTGCCCTTCTTGAGATCTCACGATGGCCCGACACTGTTTTGGCCGGATTTTTCATCTTGCCACTATGCCCGGCCCGTCTTAGACTGGTACAAAGATAATAATGTATTTTTTGTACCAAAAGACGTCAACCCTCCAAACACTCCGGAACTTCGCCCAATTGAAAAATTTTGGGCAATAATGAAGGCAAAGCTCGTTAAAACTCCAAAACTGATAGAAAATGAACTTGAATTAAAGAAAGTGTGGTTAAACGTAAGTAAGCAAGTCGGTTCTATCATTGCCCAAAATTTGATGAAAGGGGTCAAGGCGAAGGTGCGGGCATTTGGGTTGGGACAAGAGGTTCAATAAACCAATGATGGCAAAACCTAACTATTTAGTAGTACTTTATTTCCAGAAAGTTTGAAAAGATTCGGGCTCCAGGAAAATTTTTGGTGACCTATTTTTTGTGTCCAAATTTCATCGAATACAGTCTTTATAATTGAGAAATCTTCATTCATTTGGTAAAGTAACAATTACTTTGAAACTTTATTCATTTCCTTGAATAGAAAATGGTCTTTTTTGAGAAACCCACTTTTAAATCACTTGCTCCAAGCTTCAAAGACGGTATTAGCTTAGCTTAGACTTACTGCACGTTTCAGTGGTTGCTACTCCGTGATTGATCGGAATCAGTGAAATTGCACAATGAGTCAATTGAATGGGGCTGGGAGCTACCGGCCACTCTCACTGTCAGTGACTCAATCTATTTAATAATCAATAACGGAGCCGGCCACGTCCTTGCAATCAGGTGGGAAAAGGAAAGGAATGTTAGTGTTACCTGTGCTGTTTGGAGACCGTGTTTACCTTTGCATCCTCACAAAGGTCACAGGAAGAATATTTTTTAGGTTAGTAGGGTAGGGCTCGATGGATCAGGATTCACCTTGATAAGTGATGTGATCATATTTATGATTTAGGGATAAATGGATACTACTTACATGTTGTGCCCCAATTCCTTGAAAGCACTTACCAAGTGTCTGGAAATTTACTTCTGTACGGTTTCACTACCGTTCTGGGCCATGAGCATCAGTAACACAGAAAGGATAAGAGAAAGAAAGTTTTAATACATGACGACATGAAGGAAGCATGTGAGAGGTTATTGGTGATATTCTCACAACAACTATTAGCCCCATCCGCAGCAATCCGTCTTTCTTCAAATAAGGTAAAAAAAACAATATACAATATACTAAATTAAATTGTTGTCATAATTTCAAATCCTACCCTGTAGCTTTGGATTGGATAGCCATTTAAACACCAACTAACCGTTGTGTGCCCAACAAAAAAAAACACCCGTAAAACAGGCCGACAGGGTACCCGGGTACCCACCAAATTCAAATGGTTGTCACTCTGGCAAATATTGGCCGATTTTAGTTTTGTTTTCACCGTTAGATTAAGAAATTCATCTGCTTTATGGATATTGGCAGATACGACAATTTGGATTCATATGGTTCTCATAAATCCGGGTTTTCGGGGCTGAGTTCCGGCACGGAGACACTATTTGGGAATATCGAGTGAATTTCTGGAAAAGACTGTCACAACCTTTGGAATAATTCCTTAAAATACATTTCTATTCCATATACCTCAATATGCCAACTTGTAACCGGACCGGTTATTCCGGAACAGGTTCCCAAAAGGCCTAGAGTGGCAACGAACATATATAGAAGGAAACCCCTGGGTATCAAAATTCTCCAGTAAGATATCTGTCAACATTTTGTGGCCATTTGATGATGTGTTCTTACACCGGTTATTTCGGAACAGGTTCAGGTGTGCCTTTGAGTGGCCATAAACATTTTCAAAATAAAACCTCGGCAATATGGGTATCTTACTGACGAAATTTTATGAATTTCGATACCCATACTGCTAGGGTTTTCTTCTAAATTCGTTCACGGCCATTCGAGGCCCCACGAATACCTGTTCCGGAAAACTGGTTTGTGGACAACTCATCAATTGCCCATAAAGAGTTGAGATATATCATCACTCCAGGCCTCACGGAAACCTGTTCCGGAATGACTGGTTCAGGGACAAATCATCAAATGGTCACAAAACGATGACAAATATCTTACTGAAGAAATTTCATGAATTGTCATACCCATATTGCCGACGTTTTATTTTGAAAATGTTTATGGTCACTCGAAGGCCCATCGGAACCTGTTCTGGATTTTCTAGAATTCAAAGTGTGTGAAATGGTCGATTGTGATAATAACTTGATAGGAGAGGAAATTTTCAATCCAAGGCGTCCAAATCTGTTGAAATCGGTTGAAAATTGCCGGAGATGTAGGCATTTTAGTTTTGTGGGTACCCTGGTACCCTGTCGGCCTGTTAAGGGGTAAAAAAAAGTTGAAAATCCTCCCTCGAAAATTCTGTTTACCTCTGCAATCAATTTTGGCCGTCATTCTCTTGGATCTGGCAGAGTTTCAACTTCCTACGATTAAAAATCATTGAAGTATCGCGAATTGAAATCCAAAAAGGTACCCGGGTACCCAGTCGAACACACAACAACGGTTAAACTAAATTTCAACCTCATTTGCCTGAAATTAACCTGATAAGAAAAAAATAAGACAATACAAGGAAATTAATGTGAAAACAATGATCATTTGATAAAGAAAATGACTAACGTGAACACTATTACTGTCCTTCGGTGATAGTCACCATGTGAGGAAACAGGCCGACAGAAAATAAATCAGTAAAAAAAAACACCGTTACTAATACAAACTACTTGGGAAAGTCTATACTATTTCTCAAAATGGTTTCCTAAGCGGGTTCTCCGCGTTCTATCTGTAATATACATGCTTGTCATGCTCGTCATCGATGGTCAGCTTGAGATATCACGACCTCTCTGCGTTGGCATTTCCTCCAAATACTGTGCTTCATAACTAGATTCAAGCGCCATCCCAAGCCAAGTCCAAAGCCGGTTTGGAATCAAAACTCAAAATTTCGTATGATTTTTTACAATGACAGCAAACAATTTTTGTGGAATTTAAATAAAACGTACATATAATAAACTGTAAACAACAATTTTTCTTGTTCTAAACAATATTGTTCAGAGGCTAAATTGTGAAATGTACAATCAACACCAACAATCAAATTTTTTTCACGTTTATTGTGACTTGACTGTTTTTACGTTGTTTTTTTATATAACGCGGTTTTCTTACGTCGTTTTTTGAAATAACGGATCGCGTAAAAAAAAACCACGTGGTAAAATGTCTTTTCCAAATGAAGCTTTAGAGAGTTGCATTTTGTGAGGATGTTACGCACGGTGGAAAAGTTGGAATCGTATTTCTTTGCCAAATCACGTATGGAGACGCTCGGGTTACCTTTCTCGTCCCATAACACCTTTCTCCTCAGCTCTGTGTCCCCAGTGCCACTTTTATGATAGATGCGCTGTGCTCTATCCACACTCAGAGTACCCTTGTAACGTTTGACTTTGGGAGTTTTAACACTTTCGATATTTTTTAGGTAGACCACGAAGGATTATTTAGATGTTTGTGCACAATTAATTTTTTGTTCTCAAGTTCCATGATCCGTAATTTCGTGGATCAATCGAGAAAAATGCCTGTCAAACGTGTTTTGTTCTAGCCACCAGCGACGCGGTGGTGTATTAAACCGTGCGTCCAGATTTGCTTTGAATCGAGCTTCGTTTTGGTAGACTGGCATCGGTCAGTGTTAATTGTGGAAGCTGCAATCTCATTCAAAAACAAATTCAATGATGGTTTCAAATTCCTAAAAGAACTGCATTCCGACATAGTGCGCATCATTGTACCTACTGACAGTATCACAAGTGTAAATAAGGACGAGAGTAATTGCACACTTCTGCCTCCGTTTTATTGTTCAGGGTAAAATTGAATTTCACAAAATACTCCTGCTAGTAAACATCTTCCTTCAAACCGGCTCGATTGCTGCTTTGCGCTAGCAATTACATTCTTAGGTTAAGAAGCCGAGCAGATGCGTTATGTCTGGTTTAAAATAAACCATATCACCAGACCGCGTTCAGTGCTGGTTCTACATTGTAGCGCATACTTTATGCAACATAATTTTAAGGTTCAGAAGCACTTGTTGAAAATCAGCCAAAAAAAAAGAAAGCGTTTTCTGAGCGAGAACAGTCACGTTTCAAACTACATACATTTTCACGAACTCGTTGTCCATTACTCCCACGATTATGCAACAAGCGTTGCAACCGCGACATTCTTGACAGATGACGAATTACAGCTTCTATTAGTGGCTTGTCGCCGCGTCATATGATATGCGGGGGAGACCGTTTTGAAAATAAAGGAAGGCGATGTTGTTCACGCCTGTCACTCGTTCACTTTCACAGATGCCCAGGCCAGGATGCTGGGTGGACATTCCTACTGGTCCGTTGACAGCTGTGAGGTGAGATTCTGGGGCAAATATGTAAGACATCGGGAAGTTAATTTTGTCCCACATAGAACACGAGTTTTGCATCAGACAGTGTTTTGCAAGTAGGATGGTGATTTTTTGGTCATTTGTTTGTTTTTTTAATGTCCTTGGATAACCCACGTAGAGTGGTGAACTGGTGAACAGTGGTTGATGTTGTATTTACTTTTTCTTGAATGTGAAAAACGAATTTCCTTAAATTTGTATCAACTTTCCTCGGTATAGTGTTTCAATCTTGCATTGTATGAAGGTCGAAATTTAAAGATTTGAAGGCACAAATCTACGAAACTATATACAAAGATTTACCAAACTTCAATAACGTGTTGTTGTAGTGAAGGACAACTTCTATTATGATTTGACATGTAAAATGTTCGTAGTTTCTTAGATCTGTGCCTTTAAAAAGATCGCCGTGTAGGCGGTCATTCTGTATTCAACTACGATATACGATTAGTTTACATGTAGTCTAGTAAATGACAATCGCATATCGCCTCGACTTTGTAAACGTCGTTTTCGGCCAGTCGCTAAGGCTTTGCCAATTCGTGCATTGCGCAATAGGAAAAAAGGTACTAAATGCTCGTGTTCAGAAAATAAACCATCCCGGATTTCATTTTTTCTGTCTGGACTACTCATACATTTTTTGGTCCAACAGTTTCCTATGCATTGCTACCGTGTGCGAGCAGTTTAAATATTATAAGTGCACCTTACACTCGGTTTGCGACACCCATAGGTAGGGCCGCTCCAATTTAGCCCGAACAGACCCAAGTGGCAACAATCTCATCATGAAGCAAAACAAACACCAAAGCACTTCAAAGTCCCAGGCAGACGATCGCATGTCTACGACAAAACAACAACGACTTCCTGCGCGTCTGGTCGAAACGCCATTTCTTCTCGCGTTTCGTTTTTAGAAATTAATTGCTATTTTAGTGAGTACCGAAAGCAAGTGTATCCTGTTTGCAAGTGCTGCAGCAAATTGCCAAGTGGGAGGAGCAGATTTATCGTACTATGCAACATTTTAAGCAGAAACACTCGAGCTGTTCAGTCTGAATATGTATTTAATTACAGACCGATTCGTTGCAATGATGGAAAGAAAAATGCAAGATCTTAAATTAATCATCAGTCATGTGTAACACGAGCAAAATAAATGTTTCACTTTATGGATGAAACGAGACAGCTGAGAGGACCGAGGATGGCTGTTTCACAACAATTAAATTAAGTGATTACAGTAGGGCAATTATTTGGTGCAACGGTTCTTCTGACTTCTGCGATGTTCTTGATCTAGATTCTGGTTGTTTGATTGTTTATTTGGGAATTAATAATGTCACGTATACAATTCCAACCCCAATAATTCCTCCATCAGCTTTATTCTGTGCGAACCGTCACATGTTCAAACCGCTCTTTACCCTTTTTAATATTAATCACACTGTTCATATTAATCATGAATTACTAAGTCAAGAATTCCAGCAGAATATCAACTGATTGAGATAAACCAACATGCAGCTAAAAATGTCAAAAACCGTAAGATATTTTTGTTTATTTATTTCTTGTATCAGGTGGATGGATTTGTGAGTTAATCAAACCATATAAATATTTTGAACCGGGAGCCAAATAAGGTATTCAAACGCGTACATTTGTTCAACACACAACAACTACAAATTGGCACAATTTTCGAATGCAGGGGTCAGCACTGCTTAGATGCCGTGAAAATCACCAAATCACCAACCATTGTTACTGCATCTAGCAAGAGCTGGATAATCGCAACGATTCACGCCCACTCCGAATTCTAGACCAGCGGGGCAGCTCTGAGCATAGGCACGTCCTCCGAAGCACTTCATGAACTTGCTGCAGTCCCCTTGAACTGGCAGGTGGATAGGATTCTTGGGATCATCGGTTCGAGGACAACGAGACTCGACAATTCCTGGAACAATTTTGTATCCATCTTCGCTCATGTTCTGCTGGTATTGAGAGTAGACCTGTGGTTGTGGGTTAGATATGACCTGTTGCTGTTCCTGGGGCACTGCTTGGTGCCATTGTTGGCCCTGTCCCCATTGGGGCATTTCCGGTTCTTGTGGTCGCCATTGTATTGGCTGTGGTTCCTGCTGTGGCCAGTGCTGTTGGAAGTGACCGTAGTACTCTGGAAGAGCTAACACGCTTCCAAAAGCAAGGAAAAGGCAAACAATAAATGCTGAAAAGGAACGATTTGTAATTAGGTTAGGTTGTTAGAAGATGTTTATGTGCATTTCAAAGCTTACCTTTCATAGTTGATTATTTGTTCTTTTTATGAACCTGGCTAGAACAAAAGTGATACCGCTCTCCTATGGGTACAATGTTTTATACTATTAAACACACAGTACTACATCCGTCTTGAAATGGAAACAAGCTACCGATAATGTATCGGCACCAGTAAAGTGATTTTTCTGATAATATGTTATCAGCGGGACTTCCAGGAACATTCACGCACATTCGATAAAGTAGTGTATACAAAGACTCAATTTAGTAAATTAGATTAATACTAATTGATATTACAGTGTGGATTAAGGTTTAAGAGATTCCCGGCTTTCAGTCTTCTTAATGCAATCCTCATGCATTCTTAATTATTCGCTTTAAACTGAAGAGATTTCATGACCCTCCCAAAACCTTCTATAGTACAGTGTTTCATCAAGTGAAATAAATTTTCTAGTGAAAGGCTAAGAAATTTATCCAAAATTTAAGAGGTCTTCAACTAATGTAAATTTTTAGGTGCACGAAGTGAGTGGCTCCTACCGTTTGCATTAAAAGAAATAAACTTTTTTTTTCGGATGGTGAAAAAAAGCTCAGACAGATAATTGCTTGTGATAAATTTCCCATGGAAGGTAATTATTTAAGATTACTTGCAAAACAATTCTACGCCATTGCGAGCGGCCTTCCGGCAGTTAACCGGAACATTCGTCATGGCGGACGAAAACATGCATGTAGGCATGTTTTTGAGTTCTTTCTTCGTTTTATTTATCTATTTCTTCTCAGTTCTCGCGACAAAATTGTTGCAGTAAATCTTAATTCTCGATGGGACGCAGCTGGGGGACGTTGGATGGGTTCGCCGACTTGGGTACCACATCGATATTCAGCCGCTCCATCTCCTCCAACGATCGCTTTGAGTAGTGGGCCGACGCCAGATCCGGCCAGAACACCGCGTCTTCGCCCTTATGGTATTTCTTGATGAACGACGCAACTCCCGGCAGGCATTTCGTACTATAAATTTCCCCATGCACGGCCAGTCCGGAGCGAAAGAAGAGCGGCTTTGACATCCCCTTCTCGATGATTGTCAGCCACAGCAGCATCTTCTTGGGGAACTTGGTGTGTGAAATGAACTTCATCTCGGAGCTCACTTTAATCGTGGGGGAAGTAAAATTCGAAGTGCCATGCCAGTTGTTGCCATCCAGTGTGAGGTAGGTCTCGTCGTCCATCACCACCGCCACGTCGAGGGAAAATCGAGTTGACCAGAATGTATGTTCATGTTCGCCATGTACTTTTTCACTGTTTGGCTGGTTGAACCGACCTCCCGAGCAAGCGCACGCAGCGATGTAGCTACTTTTCCCTCGGTCTTCCTCTTCAGCACCCTTTGGAGCTTCTTGTAGACCGTCCGGAACCGGGTTTTCTTTCAATGCTCTGATTGTTGTCTGATAGTTCCAAGATGTTGTAGATGCCGGAACGGGCGTATCCAGCATCCACAAAGTGCCTTACGATATTCGTTTTCGACGCGGCGGGGTGCCGTTCCTTGAACGCGCACACTTCTGAACGGAGTTGCTTCACTGTTTTTGCCATCACTGCTAGAGTTCGACTGATGGAGCTGTCAAATTTTGTCTGTTGACTCATGGGTTACTATGATTGATGCTGCATAGGTAGTTTTGTCAGTGCGAGTGAAGCTAAACCCATGAAAAATCGGCTATTTTGTCCTTATTTTTTAATGCAAACGTTAGGACCCGTAGGAATTCCGATGGTATTTAGTCAGCAGTAAAGATCTCAGGTACCTTCCGATTGTTAGCCATTCAAAAGTTTTGCAACAAGAGTTGCTTGCTGGATATTTCGGCGTCACTTCAGCAAATTAAACCCTGGAATCTCTCGGGATACGGACGAAAATTTTGAGGATCACGCTAGGGTAGAATTCTTATTGCCCATGACACGTGATAAGGAGTCCGATTTAACTGAAGCATTTTCAGCATTTGAAGCATGGTGTGAAGCATTCTCGCGGACATTTCCATCTATTTGGTAATCGATGGTGATAGGACTTTTTACTACACATTTAGATTTTTTTTACAGAAATCTGTAAAGTTTTACCGATTTCTCAACAGCTGAACGTTCGGTAATAAGATTTTACGGATTTCGGTGAAATTTCACAGATATCTGCAAACAATTTACCGGATTACCGAACGTTCAGCTGTTGACAATTCGGTAAAACTTTACAGATATCTGTTAAATAATCTGATTGTGTACTTTTTACCACAGCAGCTTATACCTTTCAGTAAAAACTCTCCAAGCTGGAAACAGTCCTTAAAATACATTATTGACAGGTAAATTTTCAAATCGTCAGCATATATTAGTATGAAACTCGACTCTAGCACCAGTACAACGTCATTAAAGAACAACGCAAACAGCAAAGGGCTCAGGTTACTGCCTTATGGAACGCCTGAGACCGTCGAATCAAGTTGAACGCGCTATACACGATTCAAGAGGTAGCTTATCAACCAAAACTAAACTAGAACATTATTTTTTGGTTTCTATTTAAATATTTTATTGGGTCTCCTCTCCATGGCTGAATGCCCGAAATTTGCCTTTAACACCTCTCAGAAGATTTGGGGCAATAGTGGGGCCGACATCTTTTGATATTTTACCCATTGTTTCTGAAAAGCCAGCTCGTTTTTAAATACTTAAGGAATTTTACCAAGTATGACTTTCATGATGACCTGATATCTCTGTACCAGTCTAATACCGGCCGCGCTTAGAGGCAGGAAGCTGAATATCGCAACCGTGAGAGCACAGGAAGGGCAGCAGATGCTTCTGGAAACACTTTTCTCGTTAGATTTGCCCATTCATGGTACCCATGGTGATATATGACTGGATGACTGGTCTCTCCACACTCATACATGGTCTGCCAAACCAAGCACTATCTGGCGATTTTGTTGTTAGTTTTGTTAGTCATTCTCGATACAGTTTCTTGCCGCGGTTTTTAGCTACCATGTTTTGTCTGTTGTTCCATTTTGGTGCCTTCCGGTCAGGAAGGACATAGAGGCAGGTACTTTTCGTTCGCATGTACAGACCTAACACCTTTCTTGCCTTCGTCGGATTAGCAGTCTTCGGTTTTTGTGCATGCCTGACCATCGTCGTCTGGGTCTCCTCAAATGGCTTCGCCACCTGGAACACCGTTGAATGATGGAGTACCAGGTGTTTTCTGATCCATCTATGAAATGCAGTCGGATTTTGCAGAGAGGTGCACATAAGTTTTAGTCAAATCTGCTCTTATACCGATTCCATTTCGAAAATCACTTTTTCAATATTAAACATTACCACTAGTTTCAGTTATAATTTCATAATATTTTACTCACCCGCTAAAAAGTTACAAGCTTATCATTGTTTCTCTTTTTTTCGAGTACTATCTTTGCTATTACTTTTTACCTGCAATAAGAAAGAAAAACTGACTCCAACACAACTACGCAGATATCAACTTCACTGCCTACGTACCTTATTTTCCGGAGCTTGTCCTTCATAATTACCCAGAATTTTTCTATTGGACGAAGTTCTGGCGAGTTTGGTGAATTTGCCTCCCTCGGCACAAAAACAACATCGCTGGCGTCGTACCACTCCATTATCGGTTTCGTAATAGCACGATGCCAGATCTGGTGTAAACAGAGTATCGGCTTCGTGGGACCAGCAGACGCTTCTGGAGGAATTCTTCTTTATATATTCGGCCGTTGATGGTGAAGATCGTTATACACGGCTTGTTGAATTTCTAGACTTTCTTCTTCCGGAACATCTCCGGAACATCTAGGTGGGACTTGCTGACGAAAAACTCCAGGCCGGGGATCTGGCGTCCGCATCAATGTATGTCTCGTCATCCATAACGATGTATTTCGGTAGCACCACCCACACGCGGTACAGCTTCCAGATGCGGGATTCGGGCACCGTATTCTGTTCACCGGTTCGATTGAGCGCCTTCCTTACCTTGAAGACATTAATCCGGCCCACTTTATTGTATGCTGGACGAACCAGATGGAAGAATTGACCTTCTTCGCAACATTCCGAATCGAATGGTTCTGATTGCGCCTGAAGTAATCCCTCAACTTTCTTGCGTTCACAGGGTCGGTCGTCTTCGCTTTTTAGCAGTCGATTCTCAACTGTTTCGCGATCCACCTGTGGGACTGGTCTGGATTTTTCTCGACCGCGCACATAATTTTTTACCAAAGCGCCCGCCACATCGATTGGACATAGTTCAGAACAACTATAGATGAAGCTGTAACGACAGTAGAAAGGCTTTCACCGCTGGAGGCATATAACTTCCTTTCCAACCTGATCTTGGATAACACGCTTTAAGCTCAAACTTGGCCAGTTCCAGGAACGCCATTTTGCATGAAACCCCCTTTTCCATGGTGGTATCAACAATCCACCGAGGTTTACCGTAGAAAGTCCAACGCGTTTAAAATTTTCCGTAGACGTGGAACACATAAGCACTTCGATGTATACACGGCTCTCGAACGAGAACTTAAGGCCAAGAAACGCGGTTTTGCATAAAACCTCAACGAACACTCTTTGGAATACGACGTGAAGACTGCGTAACTGAACTACGAACAACGAGAGCGAGAAGTACCCAGACCAATGGATCCCTAAGTTCGCGTAAAAAAATTGTCCAGATTCTGTGCCGGCACGGATGATTCCTCGCGAAACCATAAATTCGATATATGAGATTAGCCGACCCTTTTTAATGGTAGAACTCTTTCTCGTACTCCTTTCATGTGGCAATATGGCTCCAAGGACTGATAGTGGTCCTGATGATTGGTGACGGGTGAGAGTTATTGCCATTCGAAAACCTGGTAAGCCCGCGACCGACCCGCGTCTTCTATCGACACATCGCGATGTTATATTGTATTCAAAAGTTGTTGAAGAAAATGATACTCTTTCGCTTGGACAAATAGGTTGAGACGAGCCTCCTACTTTCAGATACTCAATATGGTTTCCGTAGGGGTAAGGGAACGAACGACTGCCTTGCGTTGCTTTCCAGTTAGTTTTTGCTACAAAAAAGCAAATGGCTCATGTATTCTTTGGCATACAGGGGGCTTTTGATTCAGTATCTGTTGAAGTTCTTTTAGATAAACTTCACGCTTGTGGCTTTTCTCCATTAACGAATACCTTTTTTTTACAATTTCCTGTCAGAGAAACACATGAGATTTTCACATGGAAACCCTTCAGCTTCCCGATTTAGCTACATGGGTCTCCCCCAGGGATCCTGTTTAAGCCCTCTTTTGTACAACTTTTATGTCAAAGACATTGCCGGTTGCCTAAATGGCAACTGTACGTTGAGACAACTTGCAGACAATGGCGTAGTGTCTGTCACGGGACCCAATAGGATCGATCTGCAAGGACCCTTACGGGATACCTTAGACAGTTTTTCTATTTGGGCTCTAGAGCTATCGAATTATTCTCTACGGAGAAAACTGAGTTGATTGTTTGTTCTACGAAGCATAACCGGGCACAATCGAAACCGAAACCGTGAGGTACACAAATAACACATTCCATAAATTTTAAATATCTTGGGGTCTGGTTCAATTGCAAGTGCACCTGGAGATCCATTGAGTACCTACATAGAGTATCTGAAGCGAAAATGCCAGCAAAGGATCAATGATTTTGTCGGTTGTAGAATACGGAAGTTTTTGTTTTCAGTCAGCGGCTCGGTCGCTCATCATCAAACTGGAACGTATTCAGTATTGGTGTCTTCGTATCACGTTAGGTTGCATGCACTCGACTCATACCATGAATCTTGAAGTGCTGGCTGGCGTGCGGCCACTCTCAGATCGGTTTACAGAATTACCTCGGCAGTTCGGTTTATTTTGATTTATCCCAGAGCATCATATTCCTATGATTGCTCTGGTAATATTTGCTGCAAAGTTTGGCCAAGTTGATTACACTAAATAGTTCTTCACTGACGGATCATCGATATAGATGTCAGCAGGCTTTGGTATGTTTAATGCAATTCATAGCGCCAATCGTAAACTTCAAGCTCATTGTTCCGTAAATGTCGCTGAATTAGCGGCAATACTCTATACGCTAGAAATTATTGTCTCACTAACACCGGATCAGTATTTCATTTTCATGGATAAGGTCTGTATCCGCAATAATCCAGACACCTCAAAACATGGATAAAACATAAATTTCACATTATATTTCCGTCGTAGTTGTTTATTTCAGATTCATGGGATGTGTTTTAACAATTCGTGAAGACAAAACATAATTATTCGGTATTCGCATCAAATTTTCGAATGTTGCGCTCAACTTCGTTCATTAAGGTTTGTACAGACTCTTCAGAAATCGTAGAAGCCGTCTTTGTGAAAATTTGCTGGATGTGTTTGATGTCTTTGATTCCTTGCTTCTTTCCAGAAAGCTTCTGCTTCATCAGAGCCCAATATCTCTCGATTGGTCGTAGCTCTGGGCAATTCGACGGGTTTGAGGTTTTTGGTACAATGTTCACTTGATTTGCTTTGTACCACTTCATCACAGTTTAAGCATAGTGGCATGATGCCAAATCGGGCCAGAACAAAGGTTTTTCTTTGTGATTTTTGATGAAGGGTAGCAATCGCTTCTGCAGCCACTCTTTCTGATAGATCTCCTTGTTGATTGTGCCTGTAGTGAGGAAAGATTAACCCTTTTTCCACACGTGCAAATTGCTTGCCACACAAGGTATTTTTTGAGAAATTTCGATGCCTGCTTCGTTCTGAAATGCTCAGCTGTAGCATTTCTGGCCATAGTAGAATGAAAAACCAGTCCTGCAAGCTGCTTGAAATCTTCCAGGACATAAGTTTCATCGTTCAAAACAACGCATGAAAACTTCGTCAAATATTCGCAGTACAAACGTCGAGCCCGTGATTTTGCTGCCAAGTTCGTCGTTGCGTTTGTCGTTGCGAATTGGAACTGTTTTTACTTTATGCGACTTAAGTCCCAAACGTTGTTTTGATTTTTGGACAACACCAGACGACATTCCTAATTTACGAGCCATCGTTCGAATGGAGAGATTTGGGTGTTTCGTTAAAATCCTATTCACCTTTCGGTCCATGGCAGGATCAGCGCGTCCAATGTTTTTATCACTTCTCGGTTTCCTCTCCACCGTCAAACGTTCCGAAAATAATTTGAGCACATCGTGAACAGTGGATTTAGGCAAATCCAATGTTTTTGCAAGGTCCCGTATTGACAAGTCAGGATATGCCGTACGCCCGTACAAAATTCGCTCGCGCACTTGTTTTTCTTTCGTCACCATCTTGAATACTAAACATGAAATGTCAATAATAGTCTTTTTCATCATAGACTCTCAGCTATACCACAGTGAAATTTTTCATTCCTACGTGCAATATTTCAAAAGTTACAATGATTTGAAGGTGTCCGGATTAATGTGGAAACAGTCTCAGTTCTATAAGGTTTGCATTAAAAAAAAAAGACTTTTTCGGATGGTGATAAAAAAAAGCTTGGACAGAGAATTGCTTTTGTTAAATTTCCGATGGAAGGTAATCATTTAAACTTACTTGCCAAAAAATTCTACGCCAGTTAACCGGAACATTCATGGCGGTGGACAAAAACATGCGTGTAGGCATATGTTTGAGTTCTTTCTTCGTTTTATTTATCAATTCTTCCTCAGTTTACGCTTCAGGTTGGCCCAGAAATTCTGGATGGGACGCAGCTGGGGGACGTTAGACGGGTTCAGCGACTTGGGTACCACATTGATATTTAGCCGGTCCATCTCCTCCAACGATCGCATCGAGTAGTGGGCCGACGCCAGATCCGGCCAGAACACCGCGTCTTCGCCCTTATGGTATTTCTTGATGAACTCCCAGCAGGCATTTCGTACTATATATTTCCCCATGTCCGGCCAGTCCGGCGCGAAAGAAGAGCGGCTTTGAGCTGATTGTCAGCCATAGTAGCACCTTCTTGGAGAACTTGGTGCGTGAAATGAACTTCACCTCGGAGCTCTCTTTCTTCGTGGGGGAAGTAAAATACGAAGTGTCCTGCCAGTCGTTGCCATCTAGGGTGAGATAACCTCGTCGTCCATCACCACCACCACGTCGAGGGAAAATTGTTGACCAAAATGTATGTTCATGTTTGACAGGTACTTTTTTTACTGATTGGCCGGTTGAACCGAGCTCCTGGCCAAGCGCACGCACTGATGTAGCCACTTTTTCCTCGGCCTTCCTCTTCAGCACCCGTTGTAGCTTCTTGTCGCTCAGGGTCATCGGCCGTCCGGAACCGGGCTTTCTTTCGATGCTCTCATTGTTGTCTAATAGTACCAAGATATTATAGATGCCGGAACGGGCGTATCCGGCATGCACAAAGGTCCGCATGCTGTCCGTTTTCGACGCGGCGGGGTGCCGTTCTTTGAACGCGCATACTTCTGAACAGAGTTGCTTCACTGTTTTTGCCATCACGGTTAGAATTCGACTGATAGAGCTGTCAAATTTTGTCTGCTGACTCATGGGTTACTATGATTGATGCTGCATAGTTTCGTCAGTGCTGGTGAAGGTAAACCCATGAATAATCGGAAGTTTTTGTCCAATGTTTAATGCAAACGTTAGAGACTATTCGCTCCTTGAGGCCGGTAAAGCACTCCTCGTATTTTCTTATGAAAATTCAGGAAATTTATGACCGACAAATCGCCTTCAACGATTTTTTTTCCTATTTTTCATCAACAGCCACTCGTTAGCTGGCAGTATAAATGGAGTAAAGGAGATTTGGGGCGATGGCAACATTCTATCATCCAAAAGGTGTTGAAGAAATCTTGGTTTGAGGGGATGGATGTGGGTCGAGACTTCATTCGTGTCATGTCTCGCCTCATGTCCAATAATAATTCTTTGAACGCTCATTTATTCCGGGTTGGGCTGAGCGACAGCAATCTCTGTGAGTGTGGACAAGACTATCAGGACGCAGATCACGTTATTTGGTTTTGTGCTGAGCATCGTGGAGTCAGATCTGAGCTTTATGAATCCCTTCGGGCTCGAAGTAGCCAAACCAATGTACCGGTTCGAGATATTTTGGCTGTACCTGATCTGGAGTTCATGAAACTCATGTATGTGTTTTTGACTAATATTAACTTTAGATTGTAGTAAGTTTAGTATTAGTTTTTTTAATCTGTGATGCGTGTGAAGTGAACCAAAAGTTGTATTGTTATAAGTTTTTTTACAATTTAGACTTTAAAATAAATGTGTTATGTATACCATACTTGAAATTCCCACCCAACTTAAATTGTTATTCCTATTAACCTCGAGATGGCTGCAAGTAATCGGTTGTATCCACCTAAATTTAGTTCTAAGATAACTGATGTATATAAATATAAAAACTTGACTCGGTCAAGTTGATCCGATTGAGCCTGTACAAATAAATGATTTATAAAAAAAACTCTTCTTAGCTTAAAACACTCTACGTCAGTTGCTGACTGATCAGAAGGAGCAAATCGTTTGAAAAACGAAACATCTCGTTCCCATTTGGTGCAATTTGTCACGACCCGCAAAAGCAGAGAAAAAGTATCCTCCTGCCACATATGTCTAACATTGGTCCCATTACTCATCCTGTCGTTAGCGATTAAAATTTATTAATATCACCCAAATGAGAAAATAATAACCCACCGTGTTTACATAAAAACGGACAGTCTTTTTTGCATTTTTCTATCGTCGGTCCGGAGGACGACATTCGCCATTTGCGTCGCCATTACCGCAACAGACAAGAAAAATCGGTCTTGAAATTAAACTACAATATTTATTTGTCTGGCGAAAATGGTTTATGTTTATTTTTAAATCGCTACACATTTTCACGGAACCATGATGCACCCCAAAAGGTCAATAGGAAAATTTAAGAAAGGCATCCATCGCCTTAGCCCACTTTCTTCGCAATTTCCCGAAACAATGATAAGTGATGTTCATTTTGATCGTTGAGGATGTCTCAAAATGCAACTGTGCTTCCATTCTACCACCGGGAGGCGTCCAAACTTCTGCATTTTGGTCAACAATTTGTAGTGCATTGTAATTTTCAAAATTCATTTTTGTCTAAGTGTATTGCTCAACCCATTATAGCCTTTTTGAAAACATTATTAGAATTTAAAAAAAATGCGTGAGTACTTCACGGTACAAAAGATGAAACTCATGAATGAGTAAAGGTCTTGCACGGCTGCTGATTTTCTTTAGCTACATCCCTAGTTTATAGCAATTACCCGATGTTGTGTTCTATTTTCACTTTTCTTCAAACCAGGCATAACACATCTGTGACAAAAAAAATGTTTTCATTTCCACTGTAAAGTAAATTTACTGATTCATCCGTGAGCACACGCGACAGTGGCGACATCGACGACGTCAACGCATTTGGTCTCGCTGCAGAGAAGACAATCTGATATTGCCTTGCATTGATGTTTTGCGCATATGAATTCCGATACCCACCACTTTCTGGAAAAAGTCCATTAAATACGCCATGCAGAGCCAATTATCAACCAACAATGGGGGGTGTCATTTGTAAAAAGTATCGCGTATTTTAAGGACGCACCCTCGCTTCTTCGTTGGTTAAGCTGTGCTCATTCATATCCTCATTATTAAGTCTCATTGTCATCGGTAGGAAAACAGACCAGAACCAGAAATGAGCGTCCGACCGTCGGTGTTTTTTCGGATTTTCTAGGGTGCGACACTGCTGCAGATGCCTGGTACGATTTTCACGGGTGTTTTATTTTTAATGCGTCTGCTTCCACGCATCGAGAGGTTTATTGAGGTTAGGCAGGTTGATGTTTTATGGGTTTGTTCATCTATCATTCCGGTGGATTCTGATGAAACGATTGTCGAATAACTCTCGTGACTAATGATTCCGGTGTAATTTGAAGCATGATTGACTCGGGATGTAGTTTATGTTATGAAGTGATAATTTTTTTATAGTACTTGTTTTCTTTCAAAGTCGCTTTAGTTCTTTTGCTTCTTTTTTTATTCTACTTGGCATTTCCGAGCGTTATCCAAAGTAATCATAAACCGGGTTCAGGAGGATATTGACGTGACTCTCCGCCGGCAGGCGGGATTCCGTGCCGAAAGATCTGTGGACCATATTGTCACGTTCCGAATTATTCTGGAGCAGATCAATGAATTCCAAGAGTCCATCTATTTGGTATCTATAGACTACGAAAAAGCTTTCGACACGCTCAACCACGAAAAATTGTGGGGCGCTCTGAGACGCAAAGAAGTCCCAGATAAAATAGTAAACCTCTTCGAAGTGCAGTACGAGGCATGCAGTTCCTCACCGTAATCGACGAGATCATGGGAGATGATATTGATCGTGTACCGAGCCGTGGGCTGCTATGGCAGCCTATCACTATGGAGCACCTCAACGAATTCGATTTGGCTGATGACGTTGCTTTGTTAGCGCAATGGCGCTCGGATATGCAGAGCAAGCTCAACGACCTCGCCGAATGCTCCTTTGCGGTGGGTTGCACCATCAACGTCAACAAGACTAAATCGTTGTATGTCAACACGGACATTCCTTCAAATTTTACGGTAGCGAGACAAACAATAGAAAAAGTCGATGGCTTCCAATATATTGGCACCCAAATAGCGTCAGACGGCGGAACCTAGAGCGAAACAGGTGCACGAATCAAGAAGGCTAGAGCTGCTTTTGCGAGTTTAAGAAATTTATGGACGTCAAACCAGATAAGTCAACGCACCAAAATCTGAAATTTCAACTCAAACGTGAACTCTGTACTGTTATACGCCAGCGAGACGTGGTGCGTATCAGCGGAGAATACTAAAAAGCTGCAGGTATTCATCAACCGATGCCTGTGGTATGTAGTTCGAGTCTGGTGTCCTCACAGTTGGATCTCAAATGCTGAGCTCCATCGTCGATGATAACAGAAACCGATATTAATGCAAATTCGAGAACGAAAGTGGAGGTGAGTCGGTCACACACTACGAAGGAACGGAGACGAAATCTGCAAACAAGCGCTGGATTGGAACCCAGAAGGACATCACAGCAGAGGCAGACCCAGGGGCTCGTGGCTTCGGAGCCTCAATAAGGAAATACAGGAAGTCGATCGAAATCTGACCTGGGCCCAGGTCAAGGCTGGAAGTCTTCACGTTGGCTCTATGCAACCCTAAGGATGGACAGAAGACGTAAGTAAATAAGTAAGTATTTCCAAGCGTTTTGCGTCCTGCACATTAACATACCGCTGGTTCTCAACGTCTCTGAATTTATTTGCATAGTTGGTATATTAAAACTAGCGATGACAGTATCTCAAATTCATAAGTATACTTGTGTGGGATACAGTTATATTCTTGGACTTCTTGGATTCAGATCCAATAATTCATTAAACAAAATAGCTTTTGTAAACAAACCGCCTTAATTCGTTAGATTCTTGGAAGTTAAAGAAAGCTTCTTCACAACCTGAAGACTTTACTCCTTCTTAGTGGCAGTGTGCCTAATTGGCTTGTCTGACTCTTTTATGCTTAAAAAATTGACGCCTAAAACCATTGTTCACAAAAGCAGTTTCGCCCATTTGAAATGTGTGCACTGAATTGTTCTGATGATATTTCAGGTATTTTTGTTGTTGTATTTTTACATAAAGACTGTTCCAGAAAGTATAAAAACACTTTCAAATAACAAAAAAGTCTTGTTTTTTTAGTTTAAATAATTTTATTTGGAAAATCAAATTTGGATTTGTGTTTTATATGATATTTTACTCTCGTTTAATCAAAATATTTAATCATAGCCAAGACTCCTAACTTTTCCTCGAACATGACCCATTAGCTTCTGCAAAGTGATACTTCTTACGATTTTGACCAATTTAGGCCAATCGTTTTTTAAATTTTTGAATCTCGTCCGCTGGTTTTATGAATTTTCGAAGCTTTGCTTTGGTTTAAGTCCAAAAAGTCTCGAATGGCCGTGCCTCCGGGCAGTTTGTCATGTCTTCCGGTACGAAACATACATTTTGACTTTTGTACCATTCTAAAGTGTCCTTTGCGCTACTTAACCTTCGTGCTGCCTGATCATTGGCAATAATCGCTTCTGGAGACGTTCCTTAACGTATTTCTGAGTGTTCATCGTCTTCGTTGTGATGTACGGACTAGATGTTTTACCACACTCGCATATTGTCTGCCAAACCATAACCTTCTTACCGAATTTTTCGGTGAAAATTGCCTTCTCCGTTTCGGGGATGTCTTTGTCTTCGCTTACAATATAGAATTGTGGTCCGGGAAGCGTTTTGTAATCTAGTTCCACATCGTCCATTATTATACACCCAGAATTTCTACACAATAACGAATCATAGAGATTGCGGGCCCGTGGTTTCACGGACGCGGCCTGTTTTGGGTTCCTTTTGGGTTTTTTCTGCTTCCGGTATGTCTCAACGGTAACTCGACGAGGTCCCTAGTTTCTTCGCAAAATCCCGAACGGAAGTCACTGGTTTTCGCTTGTAGGCATCCCTGATCTTTTTATCGATATCCAGACTAACAGGACCGGATTTCCGATCACTCTTCGGCGCATCTTCAAACGTACACTGTTCTCTATATTTTCGAATCGCAGATTGTACCGCTCCGACGCTTACACCCTCTTTTTTGGCCAATTTTCTAGATGAGAGTCCGCTCACTGTGCACCATTTGTGCACGATACTTTTTCGTTGTTCCGGAGTAAGACCGCGCATTTTGATAGGTAACACAAAACTGAGCACTTTTTTGATGCTATGTCATTAAGAGGTGTGCAAAAAAAAAAGTCGCAGCCAAAACATGTTGAAATATTTCATTATATTCAAAGTGACCGTTAAAATAAGGTGTGCTTATACTTTGTTAAACAGTCGTCATATATCTGAATATCGTTTCTCAATCCCTGTGGCTGTGGTTTTAAACAACTTATTCAATGATGTTAAACAACTATTCAAAAATGCTTCAAGTACATTAAAAATGCCTCAAAAGCAATGCACGCAGCCTGCAAAATGTTGAATATTCAGACGTCTACGGTGCGATACAGAATAAGCAGTAAATGGCAAAACAAAAACATTTTGGGCCCTTGAGGAACAGAACGGAGGAGAATGGGGGACCAGGACGGAGGAGCGTGGATTTTAAAGGTAACAGGATGATGATGATTTTAAACCTGCGTCTGGATGGTCGTGAAGAAAATGAATGTATTCTATGGCTCAGGAAGTACTAGCACACCGGTCCCAAGCTTAATGATTTGCCCCTAATAGAGTAACTCACACCAACACACCCTCAAATATTCTGTCAAAATAACATAGCGAATCAAAACAACAACAAAGATACTAGTACCGAAAGGTACTGAAAAGCGCAAGAGTTATTGCAAGGTGCAGACTGTAAGGTGTACTTCGGAACTAGGGATTCTACAACAGTGAACCAATTTCAAATCGCTATTTTCATATTGATTGTTGATCGAACCCTCGAAAAACATCATTCAAAAACAATCGCCCTGGTAAGTTAAATTGTACCACGCTAAAAAGATTAGAATCAAAAGTTAAGCATTGTTATTTATAGAGCGAAAATGGTTCGTGTCATTCATGCGTCGGTATCCGGGTACACCAGAAGCTGTATTGTCTGCAAGTGCACGAGTGAGCGAAGAGGATATTCGCGGATGGTTTCATTCCACTATAGATCGGCTTGCGAGAAACAACATGCTCGATGTTATGGATCATACTGAAAGGTGTTTAATGATGATGAGATATCCTTCTACTTACACCCTAAGTCTAAGGAAGTTATTGCAAGGATCGGCTCTCACAACGTCTATCCAAATAGTCAAAAGGTCGAAAGTAACATTTGTAAACAATGACATCTAGCGTTTTTTTACGGGATCTGCTTGCTCTCACATACAAAATAGCACCAGAAACAGATAGAGGGAGTTATTACCTTCCCATCGGTAGTGGATATAGATGTTAGCAACCTGGCATTTCCAGGAAATTTACTTAAACCGTAAATTGTTTACAATTGTTACTTTCGACCTCTTGACGATTTTGACTAGAACTAGTGACGGGGATCTGGGACTGAGCGAGCGGTGTTGGATGGACGTAAGCAACTTTCGACAATACATTTAAAGCTCGATTCAAAATTTTTATGTCCATCTTTTGAACTTTAACACAATCGTCTGTTGTTACAAGGACTATCACTAAAAGAGTTGGGAGACAATAAAACAGATGTTGTTTGGTCTACAGTCAACAGATCACAATTCGCGAGTCCCAGCTCGCTGTATTTATTTATTTCTCCATCACATACATAAGTTTTCGAGTGCTACACAAGATCGTTAGCTTATCGTTTTCAGGGAGGCATACACCACAAAAATAAATCTGGACGATCGGTTTAATACACCACCGCGTCCCTTGTGATTGAAACAAAAAACGTTTGACAGGCATTTGTTGATGTTGATGTTCATTGACAAAGAAATTGGTGAAAAAAAAAACGCATCTCGAAATTACGGATCATGGAACTTGAGAAAAAAAAAATTAATTGTGCACAAACATCTAGAGAATCCTTCATGGCTGCCTCAAAAATAGCACAAGTGTTAAAATTCCATGAGTCAACGGTTTGTCTTGCAATAAAACGTTACAAGGATACTTTGAGTGTGGATTGAGCACAGCGCATTTATCATCAAAGTGGCATTAGGGACGAAGAGCTGAGGAGAAAGGTGCTGAGGTATGTGAAAGGCAACCCAGGGGTTTTCAACTTTTTCACCGTGTGTAACATCCTTTCAAGAGAAGGATATAAGTCTTTTTGGGCCAGTAAACATCCGAATCACTCCTTGAAATAAAATTTAGTGGCTAAAAAGCGAGCACGATTACTATACGAACGAGTTTTGACGAAATTTGATGGCTGTACTTTAATGGATGACGAAACATATGTCAAAATGGATTATAAACAAATCCCCGGACGAAAATTTCACCTGGAAATTGGTCGTGGGGATGTCCCTTCCAGGTATAAATTTGTTTTTGCTGATAAGTTTGCTAATGATTTGGCAAGGAATCTGCAGTTGTGGCCTTAACACCAAGGTTTTCATCTCTCACAATGACGTCTGAATAAGCGGATTTTACCCTTCATTCGGCAACACAAGACCAACGTTATGTTTTGGTCGGATCTAGCCAGCTGCCACTACTTTTAGAAGATACTAGAATGGTATGCTGCAAACAATGCTAATTTCATCGCCCTCCGAATTGCCCTGAGTTCAGACCGATCGAAAAATATTGGGCAATTGTCAAGCAAAAACTTCGAGGATGCGGTTTAAGCAACAATTAATATGCAACTAGCGATTTGAAATCGATCACTGTAGTAGAACCCCTTGGTCCGGAGTACACCTTAAAGCCAGCACCTTGCTGTACATAAAGACTGGACTCGGAAAAATGAGACATTCAAAAATGATCACCAAAAATTCATTTTAAATGGGATACTTCTTAAGTTTTCAGGAAATAAATAACTATATATAAGCCATGTTTTGGCATAATTTATTTTTCGAATTTTCTTTCCCAAGCTGAATGCTCGTACATTTCTCTTAACATTGCTCATGAGATCTTGGGCGAGGCTTTGTCCATCTTCCTTACACAATTTCTACCAGTTTTTCTTCAAAGCTTCATCGGTTTTGAATGTTTTACTTCTTTTCTTCAACTTCTTCTTCATTATCGCCCAAAACTGTTTGGTCGGACGAAGTTCTGGTGTATTTGACGGGTTTGCCTCCTTCGGGACTACATTAACGCCCTTCGCTTCGTACCAATCTATTACAGGCTTGGCGTAATGGCAAGAAGCGAGATCCGGTCAGAACAGCGTGGGACCACGGTGAGAGCGGAGGAAGGGCAGCAAGCGCTTCTGCAAGTATTCCTCTCGATAAATCTGCCCGTTTATGGTACTGGTTGTAACGAATGGCTTGCTGTGCCGTCCACACTCGCAGATCGCCTGCCACAACAGGTACTTCTTCGCGAATTTGTCCATCTTTCTCTTCCGGAACTTTTCCGGAACCTCCATGCGTGACGTACCGACAAAATACTCGAGGCCGGGGATTTGTTTGATGTCCGCCTTGATATATGTCTCGTCGTGCACGAGCTTGACCAGCCACACACGGTACAGCTTCCGCGCACGCAATTTGGCCACCGTGTTTTGCTTGTCAGTTCGGTTTGGCACCTTCCTGAGCTTAAAAACACGTAGCCCAACTCGCTGCATGGTCTGCTGAACGAACCACTTCCACGAATTGATCTTTTTGGCCACGTCTCGGGAGAAAAGGTTAGGGTTATTCTTAAAGTACTGCACCCAAAATAAAAAAAGCAAGATTGTAATGCAATTATGCATGATTTGGTTTCATTTTTCGTAATGGATCGTAACTTGGAGAAAAAATGCAACATTGGTCGTGGACAAAAAAGCAACACATCGATTCACTTAGAATAATTCAATGTGTGCGTAGGGTTGTGCAGTTGATTAGTAGTAGTAAATTCAATGGCTCACAAAAAATTGGGATTCGAACCGCGACCGTCAGCGTGACGGCTCTACATTGTAACCATCCCGCCACCTGAGGTGAGCGGAATAAAAGCCCTACAGTTGCGAAGTTGTCGAGCCACTCAACGTTACAACAGTGAAGCAAATGTCGGTCACACACACTTACATGGCTTCGTTTATTTCACGGTGACTTGATGAGAGGAAGATGGGAGTGTGATGACGAGTGAAAATAAAAATAGAATACTTGACAGCGGAATAGCAACAGTGGCAAATGGCGTAGCGGCGTTCTGTGTCATTGTCTCACCCATATTGAGAAGTTGTTGACGATTGAACAAAAACCCAACGCTATAACCGCGTGCACACACTTGCATGGCTTTGTTTATACCATAAAAAGCTTTGTGGATCATGATTGGCAAAATCATGCGGATTTCTCAAGATATGATTGCAAAAACTGGACGCTTTCTCTGGATATTGCGCCGCTCAATGGTCTTCGTCTCCTGGAACATCTTCACAACGCGGGACACGGTGGAATGGTGGATTCCAAGACTTTTGCCGATCCATCTGTGCGACTGTCCAGGATTATCGTTCACCGTGCCCAAGATTTGTTGGCGTAGCTCTTCTTGTTTCGAATGCATCTTGAAAACTACTTGACAGATTTTTGCACAAAATTTTGCACACATACACATAACACTTTAAACTAGTATTACTCAAAACATCATTGATTATTACATTCGCGATAAAAAGTTACACTCAAAACAAAGTGTCGCATTTTTTCCGAGTCCGCGTTTGGTTGGCAGTTTTTGGTAAAAAACACAACGTTATCTTCTCTGTACTAATCCAACGTCGATCGCGCGTAATGGCATGATGCCAGGGCTGGCCAAAATAATGTCTCGCCTCCGTGGGACCGCAGGAAGGGTAACGCTGTTGATGTACAAATAATCC
This sequence comes from Aedes japonicus, assembly GCA_034211315.2. Lineage (NCBI taxonomy): Eukaryota > Metazoa > Arthropoda > Insecta > Diptera > Culicidae > Aedes > Aedes japonicus. Next base: position 67,206 of record JASCZW010004245.1, on the reverse strand, counting down.
AACACCTTCCGGGCCTTCTCAGGGTCAGCTGTCTTCGATTTTCTTCCACTTCCACTTCGTCTCGGACTCCTTAAACTACTTTACCATCCGAGACCAAGTTGTATGGTTGATTCCCAGTTGTCTTCCGATCCATCTCAGGGTCGCAGTCGGGTTTTCCATGACGGCGCGCAAAATTCTCTGGCGATTTTCTTCTTGTTTCGATGACATTTCAATAACCACTGAACCGATTGTTATGAAATTTTGCACATGTCTACAATTCACTCCCAGATTTTCATCAATTTTCAATCACGGACAATAAAAATTACACACGGATAGAAATGGTGCATTTTTTTCGAGTACAGGCCTTAGAAGTGTCAAATGCACAACAAATGCGTTTAAAGTGGAATGAGTTCGCCGGTACAGTGTCACCAGCGAATGTGCAGATCATGATGGCATCGATCACAAGTAAAGTGCAACAGTTATAACTCATAAAGTTTTTTAGCTATAAGCAATATTAAGCTAGTTATACACTTGCTAAGAAACGTTTAAAAGGACATTTGGTAGTATGTATGATGAAAAACGATGCAACTCATTTTATAAAGTCAAACACTTTCGAGGGATGTAATGTCGGTCTATAAGCATCAAATTGAGTCTATTAATGAATGCTACTTCGTCCCATTCATTCGATTTTCCTTTATGAAATGCAGTCTTCGTACAGTTTTGCTTCCTGATTTTATAATCAAATGTATGGTCAGCTTTATTCGCTTTAACCAACATAAATTTTCACAAAACAAAACTGCTTTGAAATACTTTAGAGATTTTTGCATATAATTTATTGACCTTTTGAAAATGAAAATATAATAATTCACTCTGCACAGGTTTTGTTGCTTTGGTTTGTGTTTAGATGAGTCATTTGGACACACAGTCGAAACTCATACATTTCCATTGAAATTTCTACCAATAACAATATTTTTACTAAGTTATCCAGACAACAGGCTATAGTTGGGAACAAAGAAAAAAATATGTTACTAACATTGGGTCCACAGTTTTCTTGTTAAATAATTGTTATTTTATCTGTGTGAACTGTTAGTTCATAATGTGTGAATATTTTCTGTACTGGTTCAATTATCGGTTCAATTTAACAAAATTTAGATCACTCGATGATCATGGAGATAATAGGTTCAGTTTAACCAGCAAAATCACGATGTCTGAAAAACTGAGAAAATCAGTAAAACATGGAAGTAAAAGACAGTAAATTGATTAATAATGATAAAATAATGAAATAAATAATAATGATTACCGCTGAATTAATGACATATTTGGTATATAGGCCGAACGAATGAGCTAGGCTAACATTACATCCCCTTACCTTATTGAAAGCTGAATAAATACTCTTTTGTTTGACGTTTTGATCAACCGTGTATGTTGTTTAATTCTTGAGTTATAATCACTTGAATGCGTCCAAATTTACTTTGAATCGGGCTTTAATGACACAAATGTGAGACACCATAACCATTTCGCAGAGGAAATTAGTATCATATTTTGAAGGTAGAATTGATCAGCTGTCACCTAAAAGCGCCTGGCGTTTTTTTCCAAGATCAAAGTAGAATATAACTCTGATCTTGGAGAAAAAAAAACGAAAGCAGTATGATAAGAACAAAACGTGAGAAAAGCTGTTTTGTAACAATGAGAGATTCTTTCCTCTCTCATTCTCTTTCAATAATTAAAGCGGATTAATTTTCGGTGGATTATTTAGATTCGCCTTAATGAAAGCAATCTCTAGCATTTTTCTACAACTTATTTTCGATACGGTATTCACACAATTTAGGAAGCATAATGCCCCTCGGCTGGTACCTGTCAATGAATGTGTAAAAGCCGTCTATGTCGTGTGTCACATTTAGCTCGTCACATATGTGTACACATATTTATAGCTCTCTGTGTAATGACGACAAACAGAGGATGTAATACCAGATATCTGTCGTTACATTTATTACGCAATCTACTGTCTAATGTCTTACTTCCCATTCGAGGGTTCATTCTCTTCCAGGCGTGTATCCGCCAGTTTTCACCGGAAAATGAAAAGCAAGCACACGGAACACCATGGGTTGATGTATACGTAGAAGTACAAACGGAAACGGGAACATCCATCATGGCATTCGATGTTTTGTTAAATGTCTTCTTTGGTCTGTCGAAAACGATCAAACACGACATTTATGGTTTTCTGGACGACCGCCTCTAGGGGCACGTGCCACCACACTGCGCGGCCGGATCGGAGGTCGGAGAAATGTTCAGCTGTGAAATGCTCCGTATGATGGTGGTTTAGAGATGTCCATCATCAAGGTGATCTATTTCTGGTCTGGTTTGACTGGAAGGGTAGAATTGTTTGAAGCACTGCGGAGCGGCAGTAGGATAGAACGCAATAAAATAATGTATCGAATACCGGATGGTTCGGTAATCCAATCCACTCTCATTTTGATTTTATTATAAATGTATTGTTAATTAACAATAAATAATTCTCATCAAATTTGTCCACGTGGACATGAAAAAAATATATTCATAAAAAAATCAGTGTATGTACTGAGTTTGTATGCGAGGTGAAATCAAACAGTTGATCACATCTCATTTAGGTTAGGTATATGTCCCATAAATCAGTGCATATGAGCTCATATGTAACGATCTATCAATTTATTATTATAACTCATAATGTATTTCAGTTGTAAGTGATATTTAGTAAGTTATACTCTTGCTTAGATACGTTTAATAAGATGTTTGGTAGTATGTGTCATGCAATGCTGTACAACTCATTTTATAAAGTCAGAAACATTCGAGGGATATGGATGTAACATCGGTCAATAAGCATCAAATTGGGTTTATTGATGGATGCAACTTCGTCCCATTCGATCGATTGTGATTAAATACAGTCTTCGTCCTGTATTTTTTTTCCTGACTTTATGATTTAAGGCATTGCCAGCTGTATCCCTCTACCTAAAATCAAATTTCAGAATACAAACTAAACTAAAACTGTTTTGAAATTCTTAAGAAACTTTCACAGAAAAACCGATAGAAACTACCGATCCAAGGATTAAATTAAAAACACAAACCTTCGTTTTTTTTTTTGCAAAAATGACACTAATGTGTGAACGAAAAAGCGAAAATATTTTAGCGAAATTCATTCCGAAAAAAATATTATAAACGGGTTCTATTAAATTTTCATTCAGGGTTGCGGCTTATCATTTTTGACTCAGGCATATTCATTTGCCAATATCTCCTTTCAGAGAGTCGATAATATGATGAACTTGTAGCATGAGTAGACCTACAACTTTGTCTAACAATACATTGCTCCAACTCCTATATCTTCGACATGAGAGCGTATATTCACAGTGATCTTCACGATGATAATCGCGTGATCTTCACCGCTATACGCTCTTATTCCTCAGATATAAGAGATAGAGTTATGTATTGTTAGACCATAAGTTCATCATACATTATATTTTGAAATTGAGCTTCTGAGAAGAGCTATCGGCAAATGAATATGGATAAGTCAAAAATGATAAGCCGCAACCTTGTTTTCATTCATTTAGTTGCATGCGTAGCAAGGCTCGCACAGGGTTCATAGGGGTCTTGAAAACTCGCCCATGTCAAATTTGGTCCAATTTCCTTGATTAGTTCTCGAGTTATGCAGAAATTGGTGTTTCATTTGCATGGGAGCCTCACTTTGTAGAGCCGGGAGGGGTCTCAAACCACTATGAAAACAGTTTTTGCCTTCAAAAACCTCCACATACCAAATTTGGTTCCATTTGCTTAATTAGCTCTTGACTCATGCAGAAATTTGTGATTCATTTGAATGGGAGCTCCCCTCCCCCTTTTCAGAGGGCGAAGAAGTCTCAAACCACTATATCAATATTTCTCTCTTTCAAAAACCTCCACATGCCACATTTGATTCCATTTGCTTGATAAATTCTCGAGTTATGCAGAAATTTGTGTTTCATTTGTATGAAAGCCCCCTCCCCTTTTAGAAAAGGGAGGGGTCCCAATTCACGTCAGAAACATTTTTCGCCTTCAAAAACCTACACCTGCTAAATTTGGTTCCATGTGCTTGATTTCTTCTCGAGTTATGCATAAATTCGTACTTCATGTGTAAGGGAGCCCTCCTCTTCCAAAAAGAGGAGGAGTCTCAAATCACCATCGAAAAATGTTTTGCCTTAAAAAACCTTCACCTGCCAAATTTGGTTCCATGTGCCTAATTATTTCGAGAAATTATGCAGAAATTGATGTTTCCTTTGTCTGGAAGCCCCCACCCTTCCTTTCAGAGGATGGAGGGATTTTAAATCACCACACACTGAGGTAATCGACTTGAGTTGTCTCCGACTGCGCATTTATCATACAATGACGGAGTGTTCCCCGACGTTGGAACATCACCCGAGATCGACAACACAGTACTCCATTCAACTACTCGCGTTAGTAGAAGAAACAGCTGAATAGCTTCTGCAAATTTGCTTGAACAAGCTCTAATTCAACACCGATGTTTGTTGGGGATGCCCATGCTATTTTCGCTGCAGAGCTGACATTTTTCGTCACGACACATTTTATAAACGACATTAACTGAGTTGGTATCTGCTCCGCTGATGGTAAGCATCACACCTCGCAATGATCTGAATCGTAGACAGTCAAGACCACGTGCTCCGGTGTCTCTTGAACGTCAGTGCACTACGAACAGAAATGTGATGCTGCGTGTCCGAATCAATGCAAGTATTGCCTGAAGCAACTATGGCCAGACAGAAACTACGTAAGGTAGAAGTTTACCTCTTCGTGCTTCCTTTTCAACGCACAGCGACGACAATCAGGTGACATGAGCTCTGCTGATAACACCCGCTGTCCTTCGCGAGAGTGATGCCAATCGGAATCATTCCTGCAATGATGCATGACTACGCTCCGGATGAAATATTCCATACACACTCACGACTCGCATTGCCACTGAGCCTGAACGTACTTTGTTCAACTTCGCTTGGTTTTGCTTGATTCTCCAGCGCTGCGACCAGAGGCTGGACCTTCGTATCTCAATTCCTGCGATGTTGATGCACTACCTATGTAGACTCTTGCCTACTACTACGAGTGACCATAGCTGTTCGGCATGATTCAACGTGCCACCGCACTGTTAGTTTTGCACGACTTCCTAGCGAGTGCATACAAACTACGTGGCTGTTGAAGTTTAGTTGATCATCGATCATCACACCCTGATACTTCAGCACACGCTTCGAGGCTATGGCATGCCCTCCAATTACGATTTATGTTCGCTGCACCGCTTTGCAGTTGCTGCCCAACACCACTTCCGTTTTGTAGTGGGCTATCTGCAGGTTCGATGCCTGCATACAGTTTTCATCTAAGCCGATTGGTTTGGTATCCAGTATTTCCACTTCTTCCAATGTTTCGCCTGTCACTGATAATACGATGTCATCCGCAAAGCCAATGATCACTACGCCTATGGGAAGCTCCAGCGTCAGCAATGCGTTGTACATCCCGTTACAAAATGTTGGGTCAAGGATGCAACTTTGGGGAACTCCGCCCCACGGAGCTCTCGTAGATCAGCAGCCGGTTCTAAAAGTAACTCTTCAAAATTCTGCACAGGTAATCAAGAACCCTCATTCTGTGCAGTGACTCGGCAATAGCCTCCCAGTTGGAGGTATTGTAGGCATTTTTATCGTTACATCAGTGCAACACGTCCATCGTTACAACAGTGTAATATCGATCGCCTCTCCGCTTCTGTTTAGACGCCTTTACTGCTGTCTGTTTGGATGGCATCCACCGTAGACTTCCTTTCCGGAAACCGACTTGCATCCTCAATAGTTCGCTCTCGGTATATTCCGTCAGCTGTGGAGGATGATCCTCTCCAGGAGTTTCCTGAGCGTATTCAACAGCCATATTGCCCTATACGATGCTGGATCCCCAGAGGCTTTTCTGGATTCGGCAGCAGCATTAGCATTTGTATTTTCCACCTGTCCGGGAAATGGCCTTCCTCCAGAGATTTCTGCAGCACATTCCTGTACATCTTCGAGAATGCCTGAATCGCCACTTTCAGTGCCACGCTAGGGATTTTATCCGGACCAAGTTGTAAGGTCCTCAATTATGGCCGATACGATACGATATTCAACTATAAGTGCCACGAATTGCAGGCCGCAACGAATTGAAGGGCCGACCGTTGCCTAGTGTCGATTCGGTCTAGCGCAGACTGTTTCCGCCAAACCCTGGAAAATATAACAAACCCTGCTTAAGCGCCAACACACCGAAAAGGATGCGGAACTGCACGATTATGCCTGCCCGACTAACAATCTCAGGGCAGGTTAAACTAATCTCACTAGACGGAACGCCAAAGGGAATTACTAGCCACACATGGATTCGAGATCATGCTAAAACCAAAAACCACAACGTAAGTACATACTGAATTTGGGCCTGTATTCGATTGTGGTTTGGTGTTTCAAATATTGCGCAATATTTATACATTTTTGATTCTAAATGCTATTCTAACCTGATTGTAGCTCATCGCTACGTTACTTGATTGTTGGCTCTACGGCCGGTGGTGGAGGCGCCGGAGAGGCTCGTCCCGGGCGCGCTCGATTGCCAGACTGATTGGCAGGTACTGGTGGATAACTGCTTTGGTTGCCGGGGCCACGTTTGGCGCTCCCGACAGGCTGTCGATGGCAGATGCGTTCGTGGGCGTTGTTCAGGGCAAAATCCTACTGCCAATGACGAGCGGCAAGCTCTAAATCCGCTACGCAACGGTCGAGATGATGAGTCCAGCTCAGAGCGCTCGACAAAATGTCGGCGCCAGACGTGCCTGCGTTCACGTTATCGACACAATAGCGAGATGCATACCGATGCTACTGGCCAGGATGCCACGTTGTCGAGTTGTCGGTTAGATGTCTGCTGACGCTATTGATCGATCGTGATGGCGGGGCCAAACCAGGCTACTCCACGCTTTGTCCCAGGTGACTCACTTTTAAGTCACACACCCTGCACCACACCACGGTGTCAGTGCACGGTGTCAAACTTGGAGTCTGGTCACAACAAGACGGCCTGTTGCCCCGAATGTACTTGTTCAATTTTTCTATAATTTTTTTCTATTCTATCTAACTTGGATATCTTCCACAATATATACAGCTTCTTCAATTCGCTTTTTGCTGCTGCGATCACCAAAATTCAAGTTAAGCTCATACCAGTCGTAAACTTAACTTATGGGTGGAAGGCCGCTATTGTCTCAATTGTCCTTTACAAAACCAAATGTTTTATAAAAGAGTCATCCGACTCCCGTAATTGACGAAATAATATGTGCACGTGGTGTATCCAACTGTTATACGGCAGAGTAAGGGAAGTGTCTTCGCTAGACTGCTCGAACTGGAGAAGCGTTACGATCCGTAACGCTCTTCGCTGGTTATAAGCGAGTCTGGGGTTGTATTGCTACAACGTACTGGTTATAATACAACAACTGCTACAGGGTGCCTTCACCTTAAGCCCTTTCGCCACCAACACTAGCTCTTCGTTCGAGACTTGCATGCACTCAGCGTTACTTCTATCTTCCTCGCCGTGTACGTGGCCACGTTGTTGGAAAAGTCACGATAACCACACACAGTTTTACTGGACATAGCTCTGCATCCATTGTTGGGCCATTGATCTTCACCATGACAATACGGAACGCCTCGCCCCAGGGGTTAGCATCAGCGGCTCGGCGCAGGTCCTTGTAACAGTTCGTCGTGCTCAGTCTTATTTCGTTTTAATTCGGTTCTGGCCGCTCGGAAGAGCATCCTATGCACCTCTCTCTCTGCTGTGGTTTCAGCGCTCTGGACACGTCTTTTGGCTCTGGGAATCTAGCGTTCGGGAGTTTGTTGTCGAACCGAAGTGCATCAACAAAGTGTTCCTTGTCGAAGACCTTCGTCTTCCACTACCGTTTGCAACTATTTGTCCTTTGTATTGCCACAGGACCATTTTAGTTTAGAGTCGTTTTTATTCCTTTATCTTAGCTTTTTATTTTATTTATTTATTCAATCTATACATATAAAAATGAATTTCTGTCTGTCTGTCTGAACCTTATAGACTTGGAAACTGCTGAACCAATCGACGTGAAAATTTGTGTGTAGGAGTTTTTGTTGCCGGAAAAGGCTCTTATCATGGTTTGAAACCCTTTCCCTGTCTAGAAAGGTGGGCCCCATACAAATAAAACACAAATTTCTCAATAACTTGAAACCTAATCAAGCAAATAAAATCAAATTTGGTATGTGGGGTTTTGCAGACACGAACTGTTGCTATCGTACTTAAAAACCACTCCCCTTTCTGGAAATGGGGTGCTTATACAAATGAAACATAAATTTCGGGATAATTCGAGAACAAATCAAGTAAATGGAACAAAATTTGGCATATACAGGTTTTTGGAGGCAAGAAATGTATCTATGATGGTTCAAGGCTGCACTCATTTTTGAGGGGGGCGGGAGGGGCTCTCGTACAAATGAAACACACCTTTATGCATAACTCGAGAACTCGCGATCAATTGTCTCATCATCAATTTTAACAGAGACGTCTTCAATAACTCGATTCCGCGAAATTACCATGAATTTAGTTTTACTTATGTTCAATTTCAACTGTTTGTACTTTAACCATCTACTTAGAGAACGTAAATCTGCATTCAAATGTGAAACGGCCTCCTCGAGGCTTTTAGCTGCAATGAACAACACGGTATCATCAGCAAAAAGATTAATATCACAAAATCGCAAGACTCGTCGCATGTCATTAATATATAGAATGAATAAAATGGGCCCTAATACACTCCCTTGTGGTACGCCAAGGCCGTTCTCCACAGGGCTCGACACGGAATCATTAAAAGCCGTCCGTTGAGTTCTGTCAGAGGAATAGCTTTCGAATCATCTGTATGCAGAACCTGAAAATCCAAAGCGCTTGATTGTATCTAACAACAAGGGCCGAGAAATCGTTTCAAAAGCGCGTTTCAGATCCAAAAAAACAGCAACAATCGTATCTTTACGCTCTACATTTTCTTTCCATTTTGCTAACACTAAATTTAACGCTGTTTCACAAGAATGACCTTCGCGATATCCCGATTGTTCCGGCGCAATCAAATTATTACTATTTAAATACGTTAACAGCTGGCCTTTTACAACAAGTTCCAAAATTTTCTCTAAAGTATGCAACATGTTAATAGGACGAAACTCTTCGGCTTTCATCGTTCCAGCGACTTTTTGAATGGGAATAACTAAAGATTCTTTCCAAACTTGTGGCACGTGCCCAGTTTGCAGCGATTCATTAATAAGGTCCAGCAGGTTGTTTCCGATGACATTAAAGCAACCTTGTACTACTCTTGCAGTTACGTTATCCACTCCAGCCGTTTTGTTCAAAGAAAAGCAAATAGATTTAAGATCCTCTAACGTTATTGGGTGAAAACTTTCAAAACTACAGTTAATATTAATCGGCTGTTTTATTTCGTTGGCTCATCTACTAAATCAATGGATTGATTGATTGACAAAATACTATCGACGAAATATTCATTAAATCTACATGCAATGGTGTCCTCTGACTGTTCTAATGTGCCATTGAAGGTTATGGATCGCGGTTTGCAATTACTAGGTTTTAACAAAGATTTCAAAATTTTCCATAACTCTTTGCTGTTGTTTTGATGCAAATCAATTTTCCTCTGAATATATTCACAACGAGTTTGTTTAACGCATTGTGAATATTTGTTACGCGCGACTTTGTACCTATTCAAAAAGATATTTCTATTAGTTCTACGCCATTTTTTGTACAGCTTGTCTCTTTACGTTTGAGACGCAAAGATCCAAATTGTACCAGCTGTTCGATTTCTACTAACACAAATTTATTTTCAACTAGTTTATTGGTACATATTTTTAATACGTCTGTCAAAACAGCTGATTTCTGATCTAGAGAACCGGTATTTATATGAAAATCCACACTTCTTTCGACAAGTCGTGAAATAGCTTGTTTCGAATATTTTTTCCAACATTTCAATTTCACATAATCACTGTCACCATTAATATTATCTTCAACGTTAATAATAATGGTTTCATGATCAGTTACTTTCAAGTCAGAGTTTATAACAATACTAACAGAATCAAAATTACAGTACACATGATCAATCAAAGTTTTACTGTGTCTGGAAATACGCGTATATTCATTAATCAATTGTTTTAAATTAAAGAAATCTGCTAATCGTTTCAAATGCTTCGAATTATTAATGTCACAAAAATTTATATTAAAATCACCAGCAAGCACGTTTAGTTTACTAGAATCTACAAAATCTCATACCAGTTTTCCAAAATTTCAATAAAACGCTGGTCACTAGAACTGGGAGAATGATACAATACACCATAATTACCAATCTGCATGCCTCGAACAACTGCAATGCTTAAAATCCAATTGCCGTCACAAACTTCGTTCAATTGAAGCTTGAACTGAACTGATTCTTTAGCATAAATAGCAACGCCGTCAGTGTGTCTAGAATGTGATAAACAAGCAGCCACATTATATCCCGGAATCACTATATTGATCAAATGCTTGCATGTCAACTATATGTGTTTCTGATAAAAGACTAAATTTGACGTTTTTGTTCTACGATCTGACGCAATTCTACGTAGTTTGTAGACAACCCGGCAATATTGAAGTACAAAATATCGAATTTACTCACATTGCTACTGAAACTTGGTTGCTATTCATTGAAATGCAGGCTGTTTTTTCGTTCATACAATCGCTTGAAAATTTCACATTCATAATCTAAACGCGTCGTGGTTACGTCCAAGTTCGTTTTACGTTCGTTATTCGATTTTACAATTAATACATTTCAAAGCAGTTGATGTGGATTCAGATGTCGTGTGACTTTCACTACACTTAGAGCATGCTGCATTATTTTACAATCCATGCTCATATGTCCAGATTCTCCACATTTGAAACATCTCAAAACTTGAATCTCAGGAACAACACGACACCAATCAAATTTAACATTAACGTGTTTCGCGGTCAATAAAAAGTTATAGGTGTTTTTATCAACTTCAATTACCGTGTTAAACTTATTGTACTTGAAGCGTGGATTTTCATACATTCTTATCACTTTAATCTCATTAATCGCGATGTCTTCATTTGATCTTTTAAAATCTGAATAAAGTCATCGGAGGAAAACTCTCGCTCATGCCCATCACTTTAAGCCTTGGCACCGATGAGGGAACAACAGCGTTATAATTTTCACCCAAATCGCTTATAATGCCATCCTTCACAACATTAACGTTGCATCCTGTTGCACACTCAGCTATAATAGAGCCATCTTTCCCATTTCTAAAGTTACGGATCTTGTGTGTTTTTGGATCCAATTTACTGTTTAAAAACTTGCGAGTATCATCGCTGTTCTGATTTGACTTTTTCGGTTTGATCACAATGACCGGCGAGCCTTACGAGTAACTTTCTTGAATTCATTCGCATTACTTTTTTTTCTAATATTTTTATCATTATTATTATTAATATCGGGAGACCCCTCCCCCGTAAGGAAGGGGAGGCTCTCATACAAAGAAAACAGAAGTTTCTGCATAACTCAAGAAGTAATATAGTATATGAAACCAAATTTGGCATGTGAGGGTTTTTGGCGGCAGATTTTTTTTCTCTGGGGGTTCGAGATCCCTCCCTTCTTTGGAGAGAGGGGCTCTCATACAATTTATCAACGGCACGGAAAGTGACCACTGCAAGAATTCATTTACAGCGGTTTGTTAACCTAGGCGCCCACTTTCTGTGGTATAAATTCCACGGTGTTTCGTGCTGTGAGTCAAAAGTAATTCCAGATAGAAGCCTAGAGGAGAGAAAAAAATCTGCACACCTACGTTGATAATCTGATGGTCCGCAATAAAAATCGCAAAAACGTTGAAAATCGCCAAATCAATCGTGTATGATTATATTGTGCTTAGACGTTTCAGGGAGCGAAAGAGCGTAGATCGAGTGCCTCAAGGTAAGCGTCGTAGTGGAACATATGACCGCAAGCCGCACCAGAAGGTGTTGAGCACCGTTTGAACAAACCCAGGAATATCAGATAATGAAATCGCACAAAAAATACGCTGCTGCTCGTAGTACCGTTCGAAGAATTCCTTTGCGAGCAGGATATCGTTTGGCCAAATTTGCCAAAAAACTGATAATTTGGCAAGGGATATGCAACTGCGGAGCAAAGACTAAAGTGTTCGTGACGAATAAGGCGATGGACTCGAAGCTGTACAAGGAAAAATGCCTCAAAAACCTCGTACTACCTTTCATTAAAGGCAATAAAGGCCCCTTGAAGTTTTGGCTAGATTTGGCGAGTTGCCACTACAGCCGGGAGGTCATCCAGTGGAACCGCGATAATACCGTAGATTTCATCGATCAAAACATAAATCCCTCCAACTGCCCGCAGTTCCGGCCCATCGAGAGATTTTGGGCAATAATGAAGCGGAACCTTAAGAAAAGTGGAAAAACGGTTCGGGATGCGCCTCAGATGACCGAAATGTCGAACAAATGTGCCAAACAAGGTGACTCCGGCTGTGTGCAGCGTTTGATGGGAGGAATCAAGAAGAATTTTCATTAGAAACGAAGGGAAATTATTTGTATTGATATTCTTTTCGTAGAGTACATTGAATTATCTTTGTTTTGATGTATTTGTATTATTTGTAAGTCAAACCGTTACCGAGATATAGTTGATTTATTATTCCGGATTCTAAATGAACATTGCTTTAGCGTGTATGGCCGGCAGGTAACGCTGAAGGAAGTGTACTTTACCATTCGTGATCTGCAGCGAATTGAACAACGGTATCCGGTGGCCCAAGTTGACTCTGTTCAGCTGCATGAACAAAAATTGATGCCGCCACTTATCGATACGGAGAAGAAGACTCATCTGCTTGCTTTCTTCTCTGAGTTGGACTTATGAAATTAAACTTGCTATCTATTCAATGTTTTGAGTGAGAGAACACCTTAGGCTATAATAATAAAGGTAATTCTCAAGGGCTCGAAGACTATGATTATGGTATTGTTGGAATTATTTCTAACAAATATTATTGTGGTTTTTTTCGGTTTAGCGTGGCAAGGCCTTATAATGTTTTGTATATAAATACTGATAAACCTTTGCGATTGCGGGAAGAGCATTGTACCCTTCGTATAGCGATTGCCCAATTGTCCGGTGTTCGGTTATTTCCCCTATGCTAGCTTTCTTGAAGTGTTGTTCTCACAAATGCTTCCTCCACCGGTTTGAAATCCATCCTCAAACGCTGCATCCCACGGAATGCCGCTCGAGGTGTCGGAAGATGAATGTCTTCTTTCGCTTTGCGCCACAACATGACACATATGGCAGCCAGAGTCCATTGTGAACAGGAATGGTACGAGACATGCACGATTTGAAGAAGGTGAGCACCATGTTAGCGCGCTAGCATAAACAGGAAAGCTGAGAGATGCGCTGACTGCAATGTTCAAAAATGGCGCTCTAGGTGCATACAGCGGAGTCTGCCAGAGCGATGCCGCCACCGAAGCCGCGGACGACGACGACGACGACGACGACGATGGCGATGATGATGATGATCACGATGGGAGTGAAATGTCCAACAGATGCTTTCTTTGAGACCAGCCAGATCCATTGAATCAAGTCTGAACGACTGAAGGCTTCCCGCAGTAGGATATGATTTGGAAAACAGACGGTTCTCCCCCTCGGCTCTGACTCTAAGATCCCATTGCGATGAATCGATTATTTCCCTGTTCCGGGCTACAAATTACCGGACGAAATGCGTACTCGCAACAGATTTGATTATGTTAGAACAGAAGCCATGAGCGGGTCCGGAAGCGGTAATGTTACGCTTTGTATTTTGCCTCTCTACGTATAGAGGGAGTGTCAATGGATTAAGAGACAGAATGGTTTTCCAGTAGCTTGTTTTTGGGGTGATTTGTCATTATCTCTTTTGTTGAATTGAAACAGATGACGTGAAATGCATATTGAGCAAGGTGAAGAATCGGCAAATGTGCATGATTTTGTTCTATATGAAATAATTCGAATGATTCTGTAATGGTCTTATGTTTGATATATTATCTATGTGTTTAGTCAGTAAATTAATGGAAAATCTGCACCTGAGACGATAATTGAACAATTATTTGACTTAGTCAACCTGTCATTCGATAAGCGAAAATTAGAAACCTCGTTAGAGGCAAAACTTCCCTGTATTCACTGACCCTGCTTACACTGACAAAGTTGGAAATGATCAAGTGCCCATACAAAGCCAACTTCATTGATATACCATAATTCGATTACTTGAAGAAATGCCTGCAGCCCCTATGCAATAGTTTAGCAACACCCAGCTTATAATGAAACATTAGTCTTAACTTGGAAGCATCTGCCGTCATTCAGTTTGTCGTCTGTCCATGGCATTCAAAACTCAAAACATGAGATACGAATCTTTAAAATGCATCCCATAAACATTAACTTATCTCCTTCAATTTAGTACGGCTAGCCATCTGAAATAGCCTATGGAGCTGAAATGCAAATTTTATGAGAACCTGGCAAATTAGAAGAAGAAAACCATTGAATGAAACTGAAAGCATCAGCCGAAACGGACGGAGTGACTAATACATTTATTTTAATGTTATTCTTATGTTTTGCCAAACACAAGCAAGGGCTGTCTCAGCTTCGAGATGCGATTTCAGAAGGGATAATTTTCGATGGAATTACTGCAGGTGATATTTCTTTGGCCATCGAACGATATCTACACGTCATCGATTTTGACCAATATTGATGAGATGGTCAGAGCGATAATGACATCCGTCGCAGCCGGTTCGAAGATTACTTTAGATTTTATACCGAAATATATTGGAGTAAGGTGTACTTCTGCCAAGCTGTTCCACTTGATTGATGTATCAAGAAAGCCAACATTAGGCCTGTGGCAGCATTTTCCGTCCATGAGCTTCATAATATAGCTTTGTTTTATCGTCCTAATTATCCAGTAAAGTAGTCTGAACATCGATAATCGATTTTCTCAGCTGGAGAATCAACTTCAAAACTTCGCCTGTCCATTCGAAATTTACGCAACTGGTCGTATAAAACACTTACCTTCGTCTTCCAGAGCGATAAAAAAATCGTTCAATAAATTCTCTTCTGTCACAACGCAGGCCGTAAAGATTATGTTTAGAGTACAACCGCATAAGATACGAATCAGCCATGTGATCAAGATCATTACTCAACAACAAATTACTCTCTGTACATATATCGGAAGTGATCCAGTGTCGCACGCTGGAAGGTATGGAGATTTGTGCCTGTGTCGGTTATTTTCTGTTTCATTCGGTGCTGCTGGAACGTGCGATTGCTTCTTCAAACGTTGTTATCTTATCAGTGCAAATTAGATTAGGCTCGTCACGCGACCGATAGGCGGAGCACGATTTATGCGCCTTTGATTACGCATATTACATGCAGCTGAAGCGTTCGATACATATTAAACTTAGGGTAGGCAAAATTGTCGGATTGATGATCAAATTGTAAAAAATCGAAATATATATATTTCACGAATGTGGCCTCTAGACTTTGGTCAAAATTCCAGCAAGTAAGCTGCTACACACTCAGATTTTTTTTACAGAAATCTGTTATTTATTTTCCCGAATTCTCAACAAGTGAATTTTATAGATTTCAGTAAAATTTTACAAATTCCGTTTATTTTCTTACAGATAACTGTAAAATTTCACCAAAATCTGTTAAATCGGATTACCGAACGTACAGCTGTTGAGAATTCGGTAGAATTTTACAGATTTCTGTAAAAAAAGTCGATGTGTGTATGATGGAAAGTATACAAACATCGATTCTCACTATAAGCAGAATAAAAATGAGATATTTTTTGTTTTTGGTTCTTTACAGTTGCTGGAATCTGTTGAGTTTCTTCAAAAATCCCACAAATATCCGAAAGCAGCTCTGTCAAAGCGAGTCATCCCGCTATAAGGGTAAAAGTCCAGGTCTTCACCAACCGAAGCGTCTGTTCTCCATAGAGGCAACTCAAAACGGCGTCTGTTCTCCATGTTAGGGGCGGCCGATCATCGTCCTCGTGCCAGCGTGGGTGTCTAAACAGAGCTGTGCACGATGCTTCCTACACGCCAACCGTAAAAATAATAGTAACAAAGGGTGTATCGAATCAAATTGCGACACACACAAATATATTCGGCAACATTAGTTCGTTCAACCAATCATCTTCAAACTTTCAGCGAGTAAAATAAAACAGGTTATAAATATTTTCCCATGTTTGTTTTATTCAATTTCGACTCATTTCCAGTGCACGAATCTGCCTTCACACTACTCATAAGGACCTGTACAATACTGATCAACTTCTTTGTGCAATCCACTTTCTCTTCATATCTAACCCAGTACTTTTCAATATGGCGTAGTTCCGATGCATTCGGGGTGTTGAGATGCTTCGGTACGAAATTGACCTCCTTAGCCTTGTATCACTCCAAAGCCTGTTCGGTAATGGCACGAGGCTACAATCCGCAGAGAACTGGTAGGATCACACATCTCGAAGAGGAGGCAGACGCTTTGGAGGCATAACTCTTAGGTGCACCTGCCCATTGACCGTTCGCAGTTGTCATTGCTTCTTCGCACGAGCAAATTGCTTGCCAAATCATATATTTTATGAACTTCGATATCTTTCGCTTTATGACGTCCTAGGGACATATGTTGTGCATGAGCTGATTAAAACTGGAGCCCCGAAGCTGCCGGAATTCTGCTTTTACGTACTGTCTCATCATCCATGGCGAGGTAATGTGGTTCGTCGGCGTCTGGGTGTAGAGCGTTCTTACAGCATTCTGCCGTTCATTCTTGAACTTTGCACGTGTAACCCTAGCTTTATGCGCATCTTGCGAAAGTTTTGTTGAGATTCGGTTCTTCTGCTTCGCTTCATCTGAACTGAACTGTTGGGATTCCTTCTAAAAGCTTGAACTAGCAGCTTGTGATCCCAACACTATGCGGAGATCCATTTTTTGCCACTTTTTTCTTTCCGATCGATGGTCAAACGTTTGTGGTACCGATTTAAAACACGAGACACCGTAGAATGTACCTTTCCCAGCTTCCTGATGAGAACGATGAGAAAGATCCGGATTTTTGAGGTACGTGCGCAAAATTTATTTGCGCCGCTGCTGTTCTTCTGACTCCATTTTCGTAACGATTGCAAATCTGCTGATGAAACAAATAAAAATTAACAATACAAATACAATAAACAAATACACATTGAACTAATTCCACTAAAAATTTCAATAGAAAATACCCAACGGATAAAAAGTTCCAGCCATTTAAAAGTGGTGCAATTTTATTCCGTACAACCTTTAGAAGCACACGATGTAAATACGGACGGGAACAATCGGCATAGACCCAGACAATGAAAAAAGGACTAACGATTGAAAACTCGGAATATGGAGCTGTAAGTCTCTCAATTTCTCGGGAAGTACCCGCATTCTTCTCCGGCTTACTGAGGGTTCACAAGTTTGACATTGTTGCGCTGCAGGAGGTTTGCTGGAAAAAAATCAATGGTAAATACGCATATGGTTGTTTATACCATCTACCAGAGTTGCGAAAATACACACGAGCTGGGTACAGCTTTTATCGTTATGGGTGAAATGCAAAGACGAGTGATTGGTTGGTGGCCAATCGACAACAGAATGTGCAAGTTGGGAATCAAAGTCCTTTGCTTGAACGTCAGCATAATCAACGTGCACATCCCTCACCTAGGAAGTGACAATGATGACAAGGACGCTTTTTTACGCGCAGCTTGAACGGGAATACAACAGCTGCCCAAACCACGACGTCAAAATCGTCATCGGAGATCTCAATGCTCAGGACGGTCAGGAGTAGAAATTCAGACCGGTTATGGGAAAGTTTAGCGCCCACCAGCTAACGAACAAAAACGGTCTCAGACACATCGATTTTGCCGCCTCCAAGAACATGTGGCCGTAGCAGTACCTGTTCTCCGGCATTGCCTACCATATCAGCTACACCTTGAGATCATCACAGCAGACCGAATCCACCGATCGACCGACGTTTTGATCGATGAAGATCTTCTCGGATATTATTTACGTTGGGACGCTATCGCGGCGCCAACATCGACTTCAGATCAGCCGTTGGTAATGGTCAAAAGTGCGCCGAAGAATTTCCGCTTTGAACAACATTTCCGATACCGGCGCGCCACGGTGTGATACGGGCGACTGAAGCTGCCGAAGTCGCAGCTCATTCAGCACAAAGCCTTGAAGCAGCGTTTCGGAGAAAGGAGGCTCATCCAAGCCCCTCTTGAGTACTGCAGGAGTACCGTCAAACCAAAGGCTTTGTGGAAAGAAATCGACGGAACGATTGGTTTGACGATGTGTGTCACTTGATTCTAGATGAATGCGGCGCGTTCGTTGATGCCGCAGCAATCAACTTGTCAAAATGTGGAGCGCAACAGTCAGAAGCGAAGACAGCAAACTCATCTCTTCCGGTGTAAGAAGCGTCACCTGGACGAGTTGGAGTACGAAGAAATGGAGCATCTGTTTCATTCTCAAGATGTATTTTCTCTTGAACGCATTTAGCCCAACCCCATTAACTGTGCTAAGCTCCTGATCGCGCATGTTTCCCCATCGTCTCAAAGTTGCGAGCTACCCCTATCAGCATCGTTGAGTGAAAACTAAACATTGCCTGACGTAGACTTCCTGAAGATCGCACCCTCGGATCTATACCCGATCTTAGAATCACACCGTAATGCAATGCATCAGCCAGCATCACACGACAAACCATTTCATTCCTTGCTCTGAGCTTCTGTCCGAGATTCCGAAGGGATCTCCGACTTTGACGAGAATCCATATTCGTACATAATCTGCCATGGCTGGTCTAAATTGAATGTGTCGTAAGCTGATCTGAAATCGATGAAAAGCTGAGCACGTTATATTCGCGACTTTTCTGCAGTACTTGCCGAATCACGATAGCTAGGTCCGTAAGGACTGTTCATAAAAGAAAGTTGACACCTGTTCATAGATGGTTTAGAATTAAAACTTAACGAAAAATTTTGAATTTTCGATCAGTGTGTAAAAACATTGTTTTCTTTGGCAACACATCTGAAAAATCGAAAAAAATGAGAAATTTTGAACGATTGATCGGATCAGCATATCTATTGTCGTTTCAAGAATTGTCAGAAAGCGTGAAGTGCAATAAATCGGCAGTGTTCAAGATATTTAAGAAGTTTGGAGAAACGTATTTTCTTGAAGATTTTCCGAAACCTGGAAGGGGACATCGGACCAGAAAAAGGAGCTGGCAGTGGTACGCATTTTGAAGTCGCAGTCAAAAAAAATGGACAATAGTGTCGGAATTGTAAAGAATGTAAAAAAGCGTAACAATATCGGAACTTACTAGAAGCTTTCTCCCAAAAGGACGAATTTACAGAAAGCTTCTTCGAAACTACGAGCACGGAACATGTTCGACGTTCTCCTCCAAAAGCCGTATCGGTGTTTTTTTGAGGGAATTTGAAATTGGATACCAGTACACTTCTGGGGCCGAAATTTTTCAACGCTGAGCAGAGGACAGATGTGCCTTATGATGTGTGACACATCCAAACCGAAAAATTAGGGAAGAATGTTTTGCTATGGCAATGAATTTGCTCATGTGGCTTGAAGAGTACTTCATATTTCACAACGGGCACAATCAACGGTGAAAATTACAGAAAAGAATGCAAAATCGGTTTGCCAAAGGATACTCTGTCGTACTAAGTGGTAAAATTCATCGCGTGAAATTTGTCTTTCATACATATCGCTTTCCTGTGCGGCCACCTTTGAGAACGAATCCGCTTTCTCATTACCTGGGATTGATTCATTCCAAGAGCGCGAAAACGGTATAACCGGATTCTGAAGAAAAACGACGGATGCATCCTGATCGACGACGAAACCTACGCCAAGGAAGATCCACGTGGGCTGCCGAACCGCAGTTTTATACGAAATCGGTGGATCAGGACGATTTGAATATGGCTACTTCCCTTGTTGAACTCGGATACCGAAGGACCACCCTAAGTGTCAGTATAGTATAAAATCCTATACTGACCACTGTGGCTTGTATAGTTATTCTAGCGATATATTATACTGGTGGGGACCAGTATCGCATCGCTTCACGGTGTTTTCTCTCGAGGTCTCTACGTTGGAAGCGACGAGAAGAAACGTTAGTGATCGTCAGTCGGTGCGAATCAAAACAAACCCAAAAAAAGGAGAGAGTTCCTCTCCCATGTGCGCATCAATAAACAGAGTGCACACAATAGATCGCTAGAATAACTATACAAGCCACAGTGGTACATGAGCGTCTTTCCATGCGTCAATTTTTGCCTGTTGAAGTGGCGGACTTGTTCCGTTGCTACAACCTACCCGCAGTGGGATGTTAGGCAAAGATTGACGTCCATAGTTCAGTACCATTGGATACATGCCCTTTCGCTCAATTTTCAAAAACATCCATTAAATTTTCCTACCTGCCACACTCTGACGGAACTTTCACTTTCTCTTCACATCTTTCATTCTAGCCAAAAAACATTAATGTTCACTCTTGGTGCCTCATGGTGATGAGCGAACATCTCCTTCTACATCATAATCGTTACTCCTCGCACGGAGAATAAATAACATAAGAATCAATGTATTTAAAAAAGATGTTTTTTTTCATCTGTATCGATGATGGGTGTTCTTCCTAGCACAAACATATTTTTTTTTAATCTCAATTATTTTTTCTCGTTTTTTAAACAAGAAAAATCTAATCATTGTTATATTTCGCAAACCGACATGCAGCTTCACTAAAGTGACATTTATTTTTAGTAATGGGGGCTCCCAGCCTAAAACGGCTCCCATTATGACATAAATGTCAACTTATGTATGCTAGAAATCAATGGTTGGTTCGTTGGTTTAGGTAGTCTGTTTTTTGTAGCGTGTTTCATGGTGAATTAGGATGGTGTTGTCTTGCATTCAAAGTTTTTTCATAATATTTTAAAATTTTAAATTAATAACTGCCGGTATATTATTATATTTACTATCGAACAATGTTATAATCCACATACCCCTATAATACCCTAGTGCTTGAGAATAAGTTGATCCTCATGTTCTCATCGTTTATTTCTCGCGTATCGCTGATTTATTGAGATATTTTGGTATATAGGCTGAATGAAGGGGTTAGGCTAACATTACATCCCGCAACATTATGATAAAATTTCAACAATAGAACAACAATAAATTATACTGCTTTTTGGAAAAAAAAATTATAGGGACACGTTGATTTTTGAATAATCTCTTCCCATTTAGCATACATTCTATGCCTCTAAACCTTAGACAAGATAGTATTTTTATTGTAGAATTTACAGTTGCTCAAATGATAACCGCATTATTTTCCTTAGTATTGTTACATTAATTTTCAGAAATTCCAGTATATGACACCATAAAATTTTCGGCTGCTACATTTTGCCTGCAGCTTGTCTGTTGTCTAACGCACATGCTCATATCTGATAACCGAAAGATAAAAATCACCAGCTTGAGCTCCATTTACCTGTATCTTACAATTACGCCACACGAGGACTCATTTTTCAATTATTTCATGCCTTTTTCTGTCATGCCTCCTGCCGGCAACCGAAGCGAAACCAGGACCATGGTCACGGCCACCACGTCACACAATTAGGCTGCATAATGTTATTGCAAGGTTGTTTGATAGGGTGCACATCGATAACGAAATTGTTTCCCCACTGGCTTTCCTGCTAATTTCTCATTTCCCTTTCAAACTAAGTGTCTTCTGATATTCTTGTCCATGACAGCAAGCCTTCGGGGTGCTAAATAAGGGCCGGCCAATCGAAATTGATACGAAGCGACACTCTGATAATGTGAAAGATTCACTTTTTAATAACGGCTGCCACAGGTCTGACTCACATCGGGAGCAATTCGATGATGAATACGTTTTTCACATGCCAACCTGCCAGCCTCACTTGACGTGCTTCGTAATTTGCCAGGTTTGACTCGCACACGACTAGTGTTTGGGGAGAACTTTGTCACGCCTCTTTCGCGCGGGTAATTTTGATCATAAGGCCATCAGCGATGTATCATTAGAAGGATCTAGATAGCAATAATACTTCAGTGACGATGAAGCACTGTTGTTATGTGGGGTAAATTAATTTCGATCTTCAAGTGTGCCACACGAAATGGAAATTTGAAACATTTGGAACCTGTTTTTAAATGAATAATCGACGGGTTCAAATGTTTCATCGATGCGATGCAATTGATTATAAAAGCATCATTCATTAATCATTTTCCATTTCTGGAATTGAATCATCCAAAGGCACTTATTTGAAGATACCACATGCTTTCATTCAGGCTGAATAAATAAACACGTGCTAGAGTTAGTGGAAGTAGTAGGGCATTGCACGGATCGGGTTAGCTTACTTTATTGAATATATAAAACCGCAGAGGAAACCAACTGGCAAGCAGAAAGCTAGAGGAAGATACATGCATTTGAACAGATGGAAGCGCTCGTCTCATAAAAATAGACCAAATTGCTTTTGCTCACATGTTTGTGCAACTCTATCAACATCCCAGTGTGATTCAGTCGGAGGGATCATTATGAATTTTGGATCTAGGCCGATTTCAGTACAATGAAGATATTGTTATGCTATATGTCAAAGGTGTTACCGTCGGATCCAATGGTTATTTGCTGACTTCATCGACAGGTTATTTTTTTCCTAATTCTTCAAACCCAACTAGTCAATTTCTTACCATTAAATACTAGCTTCACAGAAAATTTGAAACACTGTTGAACTCGCCAATCTATTCGTTGTTTTCTGCCACGAAAAGACTTTTTACTAGTCTTGGTATTTTATATCAAAATGCGCTGTTCAAAGAATGATGCATTTGTATGGTTACGAAAATTTTGATGGATAAAAATAAATGCTTTTAGGTGCTTAACGTTGCATGGGTATTTCACGGATTTGTTCTTTTAACTTGAAATGAATTTCGAAAAAAGTGAAACCGGTGAAAGGGGTGGATTTTTGTAATTATATTTCTGAGTTGGGGATTGATCCAGTTCTATTGGGTAAAGCTGCGACTGAAGCCGTGGTTATTCTCCCTAAGCCATTGTGGCTTATGAACAGTGGCGTTTTTCATGAAAATGAATGTATGTAAAATAGCCACCGTCCCTTCTAAGACTTTGTCATGTATACAGCTCAACGTAACAGCAAGATCAAATTGAGGTACCGGTTTGTATTCACAGTAACGCTGTATGAAGGGCCAAAAACGGTGGGCGGACCCGTAAGCAGAGACACTTACGCGAAACCCGCGGGAAAATAAGATTCTTCTTCCAACGATATCCAACAAATCGAATAACCCAATTCGCAATACTTATTAAGCTTTCTACAGGATGGTTTGATAATAAGAGCGCGTCACTCTCGCAGAAACTGTTGGAGTAGAATTCACAGCATCACAATCGAATCGGTAGGATAAGCATATGATACTGGTGTTCCCTTCAAGACGTCGGTTTTCATGCCACTCCATTTTCTAATTCAAGCTTGAGTTATACCCTGATGCCCCCTCCCTTCCCAATATATATTCAATATTATATAGTAATATAGTATATCGCATAAAAAAATGCGAAAGGTACACATTTTTGGGTAGCTTAAAAAATATTTTTACTGTTTTAATGTGTGTGTGTAATCATCTCACTGTATACTCTGAGACGATGTAAAAAAACAGTGGTTTGCGAGTAACAAAGTTGAGAAAAATGTACGCTAAGGTGGTTGTGCCTTGTTTGCTGCTCGCCCAAAAGCCAGTAAAACAAATTGCAACGATTGTGAGATGCCACCTGGTTACCGTTTAACGTATCCAACGTTCACTCCTTGATGAACCACGTCCACGGAAACCGGGAAGTAGCCGTCGACGGTCCGCTCGCACACCGAAGGTCATCAGATCAGTGAGAGACATATTGAGGTGAAATCCTATAAGATCTATCCGGAAATTGGCTAAGGAAGCCGATATTTCGAAAACTACCATGCAACGGTTGGTCAAACATGACTTGAAATGTTCATCCAGGGCAAGAGTAAAGCGCCACCTTGTCACGGACCGAATCAAACAACTACGGCTGAAGCACTCGAAAAGTTTTGTGTCAGCATTTAAAAAGAAAATGTGTTCACCATCGATCCCGTATTTAACACACGTACAGACGAGTGCTATGATGGTACCCGAGCAGGAGCAAATAACATATGAATAATTTTGATATTGATAGCTGGCCTTGGTATTAAGGAGCTCATTTTAAGAGGTAAAATACCTAGGCAAAATACCTAAGAATTGCAAGCAAAATATCTCTCGAAAAACAAAACTTGTTATTTTGGATACCTGGGAATACCTTAGAAGTACTATTTTGGTATTGTCTTACCTCAATTCGGTATTCCCATAACATTGTGGGAACAATTTTATGGTATTATCCTCAGGTATTTTACCTCTTAATCTGAGTTCCTTAATACCAAGGCCAGTTATCAAGCTATTCGGTCCTGCTCGGGAATGCACCCAGAGCAGGAGACAAACACATATGAATACCTACTATTTTGGTATTCGTATAACATTGTGGGAACAATTTTATGGTATAATCTTCAGGTATTTTATCTCTTAATTTGAGCTCCTTAATACTAACCAGAGCAGGAGACAACAACATATGAATACCTAATTTTGATCTTGATAACTGGCCTTGGTATTAAGAGCTTAGATGAAGAGGTAAAATACCTAAGCAAAATACCACAGAATTTCAAGGAAAACATCTCTCGAATAACAAAACTTGTTATTTTGGATACCTGGGAATACCTGAGATGTACTGTTTTGGTATTGCCTTACCTCAATTTGGTATCCGCATAACATTGTGGGAACAATTGTATGGTATTATCCTCAGGTATTTTACCACTTAATCTGAGCGCATAAATACCAAGGCCAGTTATCAAGTTATTCGGTTCTGCTCGGGATGGAACTCGATGACTGACTCATACATTGAGAAGGTATAATCTCGATTTCGTCCCGTTTGGAAAATGAGATCGAGAAAATGGTTATTTGAAACTGAGGTATGGATTTTCGCATTTTTATATAGGACCTACTGTATATAAAATAAAGTTAATGAATGTTGTAATGATAAAAAATATAGTGAATGAATATTATAATGATAAATAATAAAGTGAGTGAATATACGAATGATAATAACAATTCCATTTGCGAAAATACTTTTTTTTCCACTTCTGAAAGTTGATTTATACGATGTTATTGTTCTTAAAAACATTGTTCCGTACATTTATAAAACATGATTTGGACAAGATGTTATGGTTTGTTCTAAATACTGTTGAAATTACATAATCCCAACCATGTTTTGCAAAACGTTTTTTTGTTCACATAAAGATGAATTGGTTGTACAAGATTGCGGTTTCACTGCCAACGAGAAGCATATCATAGATACTCGCAGTTGGCTCAGCAAAGAAGATACAAATCTATCACGCCAAGGGCTAGTGTTCAAATCCCACGTTAGGCGATGTTATATTTTTGTATAAGAATGATATTTTTTCCCGTTTTATGTTTTATGTGGCTTCACTTGTTGCGCTTTTTACGTTATATTAAAGTATGAAATAAAATACCACACACTTATATTGATTACCTGTATTTGTCATTTAACAGTGCTTTCAACTTATTTTTTTTACATGCTCGGGTAACTAACATTTCGAAGTGCTGTTCCGTTTCCTTGCATCACAATAATTTTTTGTTGTGAGTCTCAAGATTACATATCGTATAAAGAAAAGTATATCTACAATTTCGATGTGCTGCTGCTATACATGAATAAAATAATTGGTGTGATATAACCACAATGTAACTGACTTCAAGCTTCGGGTCTTGACAAACAATCCCTACTGAGCCCTTGCGGCACGTCATGCTGTCCAATTTAGCGCAAGGGAGTGGCGTTTTTGATGAAGATATATACAAATGAATTTATTGCTCCTCCGCAGGAACGTCAACTTGAGCGGATACGATAAAAGCGGAGCAGTGATTGGTTGGTCCCCACGTTATTCGTTTCGTACGTTATATGAATAATGTGAAATGGTGGTATTTTGTGAGATGAAAAACAATCTAAGCGTTTTTTTTTAGAGTTTATGAAGCATGAGTTCTATACACGAAAACTTTGTTTTCAAATTGAGTGTAGGCGAATTACCAAAAAAAAGCATGTTTTCAGTGTTGCTGGTTTTTCAGTATACCTTTTCTATAACAGGTGTCATGTCATAATTTTGGAAAACAAGACCGTTACGCTTGAGTGAATTTTTTTTTAACATTTATAACTCTTATTCCACTGAACAGAAATGCTTTATAAATACATCACTTGTTAAGAAAAAATCAATTACATTTTTAACGTAGGACTACGTTTCTCTTTTTATACCGAATGTAAAATGAGAGAGCTAGGCAAAAGTGAAAGTTTATTGAACACTAATCAGGTCAGGTTTAACTGAACAGAATGACTTTATTTATGCACCATTTAATCAGAAAAACTTACAAATGATTTTAATGAAATTTTCAATTAAGTGCTATTATTATAAGTAGGTCAACCTCTGACTTATAAATGACCTACTTTTGCTTCCATACAAATCTGCATATGAACAGTTTGAAAATATGGGTTTCCCTTTCCGGGTCCTCAAAAACAGGTTTCAAATGGTTCAGGTTGTTATTTCGTTAGGTTTCATTCCATATTCAATACAGCCATAGCCCCCCTTCTCAGCTGCAAATTTATTTTGCTTTGCTGCTTTATATCTGAAGTTCCTCCTCTTTAATGAAATTTGCTTCGTACTGCATTCTCGCGCTCCACTTCTTTGAAGGCAATGCTATCAACGCTAGTATAAAGCACACGATTCGAACCAAAATGATTCCATGAGAATATTAAAGTTACGTACGGTTGTGTTTTACGGTCTCTTGTTTCGAAGATTTTTCTATCTCGTTTTCTTGAAATTGCGCGTCTGGCTCGCAAATTATCGCTTGCGCTTACTCATCTACAAGCCAGAAGGAAGCGCTGCAAGATTGTATGTTTCCCCGCTCGGGGTCGTAAAAATCGATAATCCGCGCGGGTGGCATCCGCTTCCGAAGCCATACCGGAGCCCGGCACCATCCAGTTCCAGCGAAAAACGATGTTTGCATATTTTCAAAAATAGTACATTTTGGATTGTTTAAGATTGTTCAGTTGAGAGTGGTAAATTCGACAGAGATTTTTCACTAAGCCCGAACTGACAACCGCAAGCAATGGCTCAGTATGAAGACAATTTCATAAGAAAGGCATACACCAACGCGGTCCTGCGTTAACCTTGCGATTATATCCCTGATATAACCTACCTCTAATTTTTGCACTTAAATTTGAATGTTACTGATACTAGAGGGATTCCATCCAGAATGTGCCGGAAATCCCAAAAATCATACCCGATCATCATTGATTTGGATGAAACTTGGCACATGAGTTCGGTACGTTGGAAAAAAAAAATTCCACTGGTGTTAAGATAATTTGGGTTCAAGAGTAACTTTTGAGATGGGCGTATGTGTTTTTTTTCCAACATTTTACTTGAAAAATCGTAGTTCAAAAACCATTACATTTAGAGAAAAACTTTATATGAGGGAATTGTAGGGAACTAAAAAGCCTTTCTTAAAAAAATATACACAGAAAAAAAATTTTTTTTTTCATCAAGAAAAATCAAAAATAATTACTAAAAATAAAATATCTAAAAAAACGTATTTTTAATATTTATTTAATTTGTTGTATGAAAATTTGAGGAAAAAAGACACGTTTTAAAAAAAACTTTAGGATGAACGCTCTTATAATAAAAAAGTTTTTCAAATAGCAAACTTTGGTGTATATTTCAAATTTTGGTTATTCATTCTTATAAATAAATTTTGATGTTACAATATGGTTTTGGAGATCATTACAAACAATAATGATAATAATGATAAACCACGTAAACGCAACCGTTTTCAAGATATTTCTGATTTTCTTTCAATAAAATTTCAAAACCTCAAAAAATACGCCCTTTTCATAAATTACTCGTGATATTAAAACAACAAATTCCAAATTCTGCCATTACTCTTTGATTTGTCCAAGATTGTGGTAAAACCGAAAGTATCCTTACTTGATCGTCCCTCGAAGTTTCTGGATCAGCATACCGGTCCTTTAGCTGCGCGATTATTTCGTCATATTCGGCTGCTTTCACTTTCAATTGTTCCAGGTCATCTTCCTCCGCTTGATCCCCAAATATGTGTGTCCGAATGCCGTTTGAAACATCTTTGAACTTTTTACGGGCATAATTTACGTTCAGGAACTTTTTAGCCGATATTGGCGAAACGTTGATTCCAGCTACGCCCTTGTTAAATAGCTCAATATTATGGCGCCTTGAATAATCTTGCACACTGCTATCAGATGGCACTGACATTAATGATATTGCCGATGGCGTTTCCTCGAGACCATACAAGTCTACTTGCCGTGATGTAGATGGTTGTGGATCCATAATGTTAGTAATTGATGGTTTCTCACTAGGCTCCGAAATTGCAGCATGGGATTGTTCCGTTCTATTTAAATGCAAACGACAATTATCACAAATCATCAAAGAAGTGTCCAAATGTGTTTTGCCCATAAACTTGAGTTTTTTGACATTTTGTTCGGTTAATTTACGAAGGTTTTTTGAGCACCGTTTAGTGGGAAACGGCATACAACACTTCTTCATGTTAAACTCCATTTTCAGTTCACTCAGATAGATTTTACTGATGAATGCGACTATGTATGAGCATATATATTGGCTGTGGTACCTTTGGAAATGCAGGTATAAAACATCTCTGGTAGTTTACATGCAGCGTACATTAGCTGTTTTTTTATGAGAAGATATACCTGACATACGTTATAGCTGCTATTTGTCTACCTACCTTAAACAATATGTGTTACTTTCATCGCTACATCACCGAACTGTTCGGAGTGTAGTTTTCACACACTACACCCGACCTCTAACATCGTTGGAGCTTGGCAAAATAGTCAGCAGTTCGATTAATATGCTTCTTCTATATGACCCTCCGCATAATTTCATCATCTGTCCATTTCACACTTGTCGCCCCTGCGACATCTATCTCGCTGTTACTTTCATCGCTTTAGCAAATTCGCTCCCTTCATTCTCTGAGCGGCCCGACCGATACACCGTCTTTTTTTCTCAAATTTCCACAAAACAAATTAGAAAAATATTAAAAATATGTTTTTTTTTATATTTGATTTTTAGTATTTATTTTCGATTTTTCTTTATGAAAAAAAATTTTTTTTTTCAGAGTACATTTTTTTTACAAAGCCTTTTTAGTTCTCTACAACTCCCCCATATAAAGTTTTTCTCTAAATGTAATGGTTTTTGAACTACGATTTTTCAAGTAAAATGTTGGAAAAAAAACATACACCCATCTCAAAAGTTACTCTTGAATCCAAAT
The DNA here is from genome assembly GCA_034211315.2 of Aedes japonicus. Taxonomy (NCBI): domain Eukaryota; kingdom Metazoa; phylum Arthropoda; class Insecta; order Diptera; family Culicidae; genus Aedes; species Aedes japonicus. The sequence goes on along the minus strand of JASCZW010004245.1, from coordinate 37,719 downwards.
AATCTTAACACCAGTGGATTTTTTTTTTCAACATACCGAAGACGTGTACCAAGTTAATCATGAATTACTCGAGAATTTATCAATTTATATCTTAAAACTGACCTACTTTCGCTCCTATACAAATCTGAATATGGACAGGTTGAACGGTTGGTTTTCTCTTTTCCAATCTAAAAACGGGTATCAGATGGAACAGCCTTTTTCTTTTGTTGGTTATTAGCTTTCATTCCTGTCCACCCTGCACTGGGGTAGGTTGGTAAAAGATTATGTGCCCGATCGGATACTACCGTTCAAATGCCCTCCGCTCTTCTAGTATCTTTCAATTTCAAAGCCTGACGTTACACAATTACGCCGTTACGTTCTAGCAATAAATTACTGTCCACTCTTAGAGCCTCTCATGTCGATGGGAAATTATCTACTTCTGACAAATTTCATTATTTCATTCCTTGTTTAACACTACAATAGCCACACCTGGCAGCTGCGAAATAAATTTGCTGTTGACTAATTTCGTAACTGAAGGTCAACCTCTTTAATCGATTTTGGGTCATGCTGAATTCGCGTGAACTTCTTCTCCAGAATGTACCAATTTAATTGTTAAAACTAAGTTACCTAGTCTCATGCCCGTTGATAGCCATCGGTCGTACATCAGCGTACATGTAGTGCGGGAATCGGGGCTGCAGTGGACTGTAACTGCACCGGTCGATGAAGGATGCTCGCGTTCCCAGCGGGAACCGAGTCGTGTGAAAGCAGACACCCTTGCGTTCTTTCCCAGGAAGGCAACTGGCCCGGACACCTATGGCTTTGCATCATGAAGCCACGTCGTGGTTGGACTGGACTAGCTTGGCTTTCTCACTCGATTAGCCTTGGAAAAGGTTTTCCTCAAACAAACTCTTTTCAAATTAAAATCTTTTGTGTGTGTGTGCTTGGGTACGAAATTGACTCCGTTGGCTTCGTACAACTCCAGAACAACATTTTTGAATAGTGGCACGAAACTAGGTCTGGTCGGAAGATCATAGGGCCCCGTGTTGCTTCAACAGAGTAAGCAGATGCTTCTGTAGATACTCCTTGAGGTAGATCTCCCCGTTTACAGTCCCCCACTTCGTTTGTCACATGAGCAGAGGCCAAATCACGTATTTCTTGATAAACTTTGAAAGTTTCTGCTTCCGGAACATCAAACTTGTGCTGGGCGGTAAGGAACAACGTAATTTTACACCGTATTTTGCCGTTTGTCACGATTTGGAGCCTTCTGCACTTTGTACGTATGCAGTTCCTCCCGGTCTTTGGTTCTCTGAACAAAAGACTTGGACAGATTCAACTTTTTGGCCACATCCCTGATCGAAGCATTGGGGTTAAGGCTTAAAAGCTTTCACGACACCCTTGTGATCCTGATCACTAATAAAGATTGAACTCGGAAAAAATGCGACACTTTGTTTTGGGTTTACTTTTTATTCGCGTGGGTAAAAATTAATGAAGTTTTGGGTAATACTAGTTTAGAGTGTTATGTAGTTTTCAAGATGCATTTGAAACAGGAAGAGCTACGCCAGCAAATCTTGGGCGCGGTGATCGATAATCCTGGTCAGTCACACAGATCGATCGGGAACAGGCTTGGAATCCACCATTCCACCGTGTCCCGCGTTGTGAACATGTTCCAGGAGACGAAGACCATCGAGCGGCGCGCTGGAAGCGGTCGAAAACCGAAAACGGAATACCCAGAGAAGGCGCGGAAGATAATTTATTTATTTATTATCGTCAATCATAAGTAGACCGTTTGTTACATTTTGTTCCTAATTCTAGTTATAATCGAGGTTATGAAATACAAAACATTAGACTAAGCAGCGCCTGGTTTACAATATTCATATGGCGTGTTCTTCTTTAGCGTATAGCATTGAAGTATTGCTTCAGTTTGGATTTTGTAATTGTAAAGTCAATTGAATCGCTATGTAAATTGTAGGTTGCCATCATCTGATTCAGAGGTCCATATTTAGCGTAATTTGTGCGATAATGATTTGTGATAAAAAAATTTCGATTGCGCAGTTGCCGGGAGGGTATGTAAAAATTTAATTTTGATAATAGCTCTGCTGAATCAATGCGATGCGAAACAATGCCATTAATAAACGAAACCCTTGCAAACTCTCGACGTTTTTTATGAGTTTGCATGCTGATAAGCCTACAGCGAGCTTCATAGGGTGGGAGAGGAAACCTTTCCCAACCTAATTTACGTAATGCAAACAATAAAAACTGTTTTTGTACAGACTCTATTCGCTCTTCATGGATGACTGAAAAAAGTGACTAGACTACACAACAATATTCAAGTATTGACCTCACATAAGCAATGTATAATGTTTTAATTGTGTAAGGGTCGTTGAAGTTATGACTAAAGTTTTATAAATGCCAGCATGTTATTGGCTCTGTTAATTATTGTATTATAATGGTCAATAAATGTTAGCTTAGAATCCAGCATAACTCCTAAATCACGAATTCTTATGCACTTTCCTACAGACTGATTTCCTAGAGTGATCATAATGTCAGGTGTGTCTTGTTTTCTGCTAAATGCTATCGCATTACATTTTTGAACATTTAATTGTAGAAGGCTTTTGTTACACCAAGTATAGAACATATGTATTTCTTCTTGAAATATCTTGTAATCTTCTTTGTTTCTTATTTCTATGAAAAGCTTTATATCATCGGCATATATTAGGACTTTTACAGTTTTAAGAATAAATGAAATATCGTTTACGAAAATAATAAACAAAAGAGGGCCTAGATGGGATCCTTGGGGGACAACTGAGGAGACGTGAATAGGATTTGATTTCTTTCCTTTAAATCTTACTATTTGTTGTCGATTAGTTAGGTAACATTTGAGCCATTTGAGAAGACCTGGCTCAATACCCAGTTTTTGTAATTTGAACAGTAGCATGGGAATGTCAATCCGATCAAAAGCCTTACTGAAATCTGTATAGAGAGCTTCTACGTGGTTTCCTTTATCCATTGCAATCAACGTGTAGTTAACGAATTCTAGTAAATTTGTATTAGTTGAACGTCCTTTGTAGAACCCATGTTGATTGTTAGTAATCCTGTTTTTGATTTGATAGAACAGCTTTTCATTAATTATTGCTTCAAAAAGCTTAGGAATGCATGAAATAATGGCAATTCCACGGTAATTGCGAATGTCAGATTTTTTGCCGTTTTTAAATATTGGTACTAGATAGGAGCTCTTCCATGATTTAGGAAAAGTTCCGGATTCAAGCGACTTATTGAAAAGCCAAAACAATGGAGTTGTGAACTCTAACGCTAAGTTTTTTTTTAAAAATACAGGTGGAATACCGTCAGGTCCACATCCCTTCGATACATCTAATTTATTCAATGCTTCTCTAATGTCTTGTACATTCAGGCTGTTGACACTTACATCATTAGCAAACTCTGGGAAGAAATCAAAATATTCGCGATCACGATCTTCTTCCGAAAATGTGGTATAAGTTTCTTGGAAAAAACTTGCAAATAAGTTGCAATTTTTTTCTGAGTTATCTCCAACATTTTCGTTCAGATGCATTTTGGATGGAAAATTATCCGATTTCAGTTTAGTTTTTACGTAGCTAAAGAAATTTTTTGGACAACATTTTATTTCTCGTTCTGTTTTCGAATTTTACTCTTCAAAAGCAATGTCAATGGCTAGATTAAGTTGATCGCAAATGTTCAAATAGGTGACCAGATTATCGTTACTACTATGCTTTTTATAAATTTTGTGAGCTTTTCGTTTGCGGTTTTTCAATTTTTTTATTTCTTGGTTATACCAAACCGGATGTTTTGAATTGTTTTGCCGCCTTATTTTTTTAACAGGTACGTGTTCATGTATAATTTCAAATAGTAATTTATAAAATACATCTACTGACGTTTCGATATTTTCTTCGTTTCTAAAAATCGTTTGACAATCTATTCTGCTTAGCCTATGCTTTATGATTTCATAATTTGCCGAGTGGTATTGGAAGATCTCTTCACACTCGCAGTCGTCGGGTCTTTTGTTTTCAAGTACAAATATAGATAACTCAATAGCTGTGTGAAACGCTTCATTTTTCCATAATGGAGTAACTGATTCGGTAAAACAGAAGTCTTCATGAATATTTGTTAAAAGGAAATCTAAATAGCAATTTTGCCGATTTTTAACATGATTAATTTGATTGAGTCCTAAACTTGCACTTTTGTCAAAAATATATTGTAGTGTTTCACTTTCTCCAACGATTGGAAGCAAGATGCTCTCATTTTCAATGTCTGGAACAAAGTCAATAGTACGCTGATTAAAGTCTCCATATATGTGAAGTTTTACTTCTGGGGCAAGATTGGATAAGATGTCTTCAGCAATGTTGAAAAAGATTTCATACACGTCCTTACGAGCATTGTTTGGAGGGAAATAAACAGATGAAAATACGTGTGTTTCACCTGCGATATGCACCTTTACCCATACATGTTCAAATTCTTTACATTTCAACGTAGTGATACTTTCGGTGTTCAAATTGACCGAGACGGCAATAAGAACACCCCCTCCTGACTTTTTTTCAGACATTTGAAAATTTCTGTCATCCCTATAAACATTATATCTGCTTCCAAAAACTTCTTCACTTCGTACACTATTATCCCAATTAGTTTCATTTGCCAAAATTTTTGGGTAGGAACAACACAAAATTTTATTTTGAATTTCTTTCATCTTAGCCAGACTTCTCATTCAATTGAAATTTTGGCAATATACAAAAAAATCTGTTCCTATCTGCGTTTGAGGTGAAGTAGTTTGTCGGATCGTGTCAGTCAAATTTGTATAACTAAAATTATTTACCTCTCCTTGCTGTAGGGACGTCGTCAAGTCCTCGAAAAAGGTAAATTCTGCGAGATCTTCTTCCTCCAAAGGGTTCGTCAATTCCGTTGAAAACCCGAAGGCCTGTTTGCACATATTGTGCATGATGTAGCTGAGGAGCTCCCCGGATCCATCAAGTTTGGTGAACGTGCTGCGTCGGGACGTGAAAATACACCGCCCGCCGGGTACGGGTTTAAAATTTCACCTCGTTGAAATTGAATCGGTGGCCTCCCCGAAGCCATCCAGTGGGGCGAGCGCGCTGGTTCGGGACGTGAAAAAACATCATTCATCGGGTACCTGTTTATGATTTCGCCTCGTTGAAATTGAATCGGTGGTCTAGAGAACCGATCTTTCGCTGCTGCTAGGAGCTCTCTATCAGGGAGAAGTTGGTTGATATTGTGATTGTTGCTGCAGTAGTTAAAGCTGTGATTATTGGTAAGACTTGTGTTGCTGCGATCATTACTGTTAAATTTCTGGTTAAAAAATCTATTTCGGTTGTTGCGTTCTTTGTTTTGTTTTTTTCGCTTCCTAGCCTTTTCAGCCAATTTCTGCTGATCCAAGCGGCGCGATTTCCGTGCATCATAATCGGTCCAGTCGGGTTTCCGCCCCGCCAGCCAGAGTCATCTTTTTTGTTATTTTCATTTAGTTCTATTGCTAGGCTAGGATGTGAGTCAAGCGACGCATGCGGAGTATTTTGTGCTGCCTGGAAATTAGCGGATATAGTCTTCAGCTCATTGAATATATCGGACTCCAACATTGGATTGTTGAGCATAGGAGAAGCTAAGTCCATTGTGTGGCTTGAAAGTACTTTCATAAGGCAGTATAAGGCAGTACTTTAAGAATAACCCGAGCCTTTCCACCCGAGACGTGGCCAAAAAGGTCAATTCCTCGAAGTGGTTCGTCCAGCAGACCATGAAGCAAGCTAGGCTACGTGTTTTTAAGGCCAGGAAGGCGCCAAACCGGACTGACAAGCAAAACACGGTGGCCAAATTGCGTGCGCAGAATCTGTATCGTGAGTGGCTGGTCAAGCCAGGCTGTCTCGTCATAGACGCCGAGACATATATCAAGGCGGACACCAAACAAATCCCCGGCCTCGAGTTTTTTGTCGGTACGTCCCGCATAGAGGTTCTGGAAAAGTTCTGGAAAAATTGGAAAATTGTGTAAGGAAGACAGACCAAGCCTCGCCCAAGATCTCATGTGCAGTGTTAAGAGAAATGTACGAACATTTAGCTTGGGGGAGGAAATTCAATAAATGAATTATGCCAAAACATAGTTATTTATCCCTAAAAATTTGAGAAGTATCCGATTTAAAATGAATTTTTGCTGATCATTTTTGTGTTTCTCATTTTTTCCGAGTCCAGTCTTTAGAACATCCATTCTTCCTGCATTTCTCCTTCCGTTCGATGCTCAGAGTTTCGTAGTAACGTTCAATCCCACGGCTCACAGTTCGCTGCACGATTCCATGTTGTTTTCCGATGGCCCGATGAGAGAGTAGAGGATTTTTCAGGTACTTGCGCGAAATCAATTCACAAAATTGCTTTTCGGGTGACGCCATTTTACCAATTTTCAAAAATTTGACAGCGATAAAAATAAAAAAAAAACACTCTGAACTACTTCTAACCAAATTTCAAGAGAAAATACCCAATGCGTAATTTTCTAAAGCGTTTTTTCCGTGATGCAATTTGATGTGGGACACCGTTTATACAGTACCATCGCTAACAGATTGCAAAGTGCTTTAAATTATGTCTCATCGTGTTGTGATTGGGAAGGCTTTAACATATTTTTGCTTAAACTACTGATGTTCCATTAACACCAAAGAGAAAATATTAGACAGAAGATTAGAAAATTTAAGACTGAAACTTAGCATTTAGAACTTTCAAATACTCTAAAAAAAATCTAAATCTAAATATGTCAGAATAAATCTAAAAATTAGGCCTTCAGGCGTGGAATCAGCAAGAACCATTTACTTCACTGGAGCATCCATTGGTTAGCAATTTGAGCGTTGCGAGTTTTGTTTTGTTAGTGATATACAGTCTCAAAACGTGAAGTGATAATTAACCTAACTTATAATTCATATGGAAAAAGGACTCCCTCCGATTTCACCTTAAATAAGATGATACCATTATTACTATACTCTAACGTGATCGGACGTCAACCTCGCGGTTATGTCCCTGATATAACCCCCATTTAATTTGTTAGGTTTGTTCCATTCATTGAACACTTAATAACTTAAATCAAATAAAACAAATATATACCCAATTCACTTAAGTGATTTCTAGATTTAGGTTTCAATTTAATACTCCTATACATTCCGTATGGCGAAGTTAAAATGTTAAAATTACTGTAACAATGAGCAATCTTTATTTTGGCCCATTTATGATTCTACTACCTTTCACATTAATGGAATTCAATCTCTCCTGGCTTAGTTGTCTCTGTCTTGTTTGTCTTGAAATTAGCGTAACAAACAACCGCTTCCATCCCCAACATAAATGAACTCCTGCTCTCAATGCCCTTAGGCATATTTCAAGCTTGCGAAACGATTAAGTTGAGGGAGCCATAGCTATAATAGTTACGCAATTGGTTCTTGATTAGTGCCCAGCTCGAAGCAGCAGAAGTTCGACGAAAATTCGATCGGGTTCTGTTTTTCTGCTCTTCTTTTCTATCTATCGTCATCTTGCGGAAGATGTTCCCCAACCGCCGCGCAAGGTGGCAATGTGGCGGTTTGCCATCGTTTCTGTAGGTTCCGACCTACCCGTAAAAATGTACGACACAAGGAAAATAAAAAGTCAAAAGTATAAATTAATAACTTTATGGTGCAAAAGGGAAGAAAACAGATGTCACATGCGCCTGGCAGAGAAATGAGGTGCGCGCGTGTGACTCCAGCCGGTGGTGGTGTCTTCCTGTTGATTCTCTGTTTGTTCGATTTTTTTACTGGATCATTTCGTGGCGAAGGTATGTATGGCCTTTTGGAGAAAAAGACAGGAAGGAAGCAGTTGATTGCAACACGAGCTGCCTATTTTTTTCCCTTCGTATGCAGTCATCAAAGAAAAGGTGTTTGGAAGTTATTTGGGTAATGAAACCGAAACTTCCTTCTTATGGTCGCCAGTTTTTTTGGGGGGGAAGTAGACAGTTCTATTGAGTTTTTTTTTTATTATTAGACCTGCTTCCTCTACAACTTTTTATGTGCATTTGTATTTATAATATTCAACACGCTTCAGAAGAACGGTCGATCACAAACTGATTGTCAATTCCTGGTTCAAATTAAGAATACGTCCAGTGTGATCCTACATTGACGCCGATGAAATGCAAATGATCTGTAGAATCGAAAACATCTGCCAAATCATTAATGCATTGCCTAGTGCGAAACTTAATTCCATTAGAAACAATGCGTAAAATTGTTATCATCTGCCAACACTAAAGAGCGTATTATTATGGCTTAATTTTTCACGTTTCTCCAGTTGTTTACAATTAGAGCCAGAAAAGGGAAGTCCGCAACGGCCCGAACAGTCATCTGCTCATAAGGGGCAATCAAAAAGTTTTTTTTTCCTCTTCTGGACGTCGTCATCGCGCGCACACTTCATCATTGTCGGTAATTGGAGGTTTACGTGCATCACGCATTTCATTGCACTTGCCTGCACTTAGGCACGGATCATATGCTTCTTTCATTCTGCTTCTTCAGTAAGGTTGAATTTTGATTGTTGAAACGGGTGCATTTGTTTATGGCTTACTCACAATTGGCGGATGCGTTTGCGTGAATTTGACAGTTTTTCCATAGGTTTTCTGCCAAATTTACGCCAACGGAACGCAAAAGTGTCAATTGTGGGCGACCCTTTATAATAATAAATGGCGGAATGTTTTGAGTCTATCAGATCTACGCTACATGATGAATGTTTCTGACAATAATAAGCACGTGTGTTGCTAACCTTCTGGATGAGTCGATGAATGCGGTTGCATCCGAACTTTGCCAACCCTTATGCGCCACGACCCACCTGTTTTCGACGAGAGATACAAAATTAAGCTTGAGGCATCTGCTGAGAGTTAATGTCTAACACTGATATCATTTTGGTTCGTCCCTCGTGTTTTATATTAACGTTCAGTGGCACAGTACGTAAGGACGGAGGTTGTGCAAATGCAGGATGGAGCAATATTCGTAAAATGGAAGGAGTATCGGATATCAAACAAAGGCTTGTTCACGACAAAATCTGGGCAGATTAAATTTGGAATAAAACAAGTTTGCTGTTAGTTCAATCCAAGATGCATCTTTTATTCATATGACTGTGCATTATTAGCCATCTTAAAACTAATTACAGTTAGTTAATTAGGCTTCATGAAGAAATTGCCAACTTTTAAGTTTTTTTTTTCCGGTGTTCGGGGCATAAACCAGTGCGAACAGTAATTTGATCTATTGTAGTACATCCCGTATCCTTTGTTTAGTGCATGTCGAGTTACTTCATCACTATTGAGAAATGATGAAGTATTCGGTGTTGTTACAGTTGTCATTGTTTGTTGAAAGTTTCCGCAATTAAACCCTTTGAGGAGTGAGAGCACTATTCAAAGGCGCGCCCCTTTATCAGTCAAAACCGAATTCATTGCAAACAAAACAAACAATGACTACGATATTGACCATGCATCAGAACCCTAGTCCTAACCAATTCAAACTATAGAACATCAAATAGAAAATGGAAATTCACATAAATGAAGACTCACCATGTTTTCCTTATTCCAAGCTCATCCTCGGTGGACGAATCTGAGTATTGTCGCTTTTCACAAGACATAAAATGTAATAAGGACTATTAGACGCTCCTTTGACTACAAAAAAAAAAAAACAAATATGTTCCCTAGTTTGAATTAATTCAGACTAGGGTTCGGTGGTAGATCTGATACCCCGTAACGCACCACGAAAAGGTGATCTACCAGCGTTACGGGTCTTTTAAGTTTACTTTAGCCATTAGGGTCTGTGAAGACTTCTCTGCAACCGATTTAGCAGCTTTTGTTCAAAATTGTCTATAGTTAGAGCTTGTTGTTTATATTGAGAGAATTCTCTCTTCACGAGAGCCCAATACCGCTCGATATGTTGCAACTCCGGGCAGTTAGGTGTATTCGCCTCTTTCGGTACAACATGGACTCCCTTCGATTTGTACCATTCCAAAACATCTTTGGCGTAGTGACAAGATGCCAAATCAGGCCAGAATAGCGAGGGAGCGCCATGGCTGCGTAGGAATGGTAACAATCGCTTCTTTAGGCATTATCACGGTATATTTTTTTGTTTACCGTTCCGGTAGTGATGAAGCTTTGGCTTGCTCGACCACAGCTGCATATTGCCTGCCAAATCAAATATTTTTTTTGGGAAACTTGGCTTTTTTCTTTGTCCTGAAATGCTTCTCTACGCCGTTCCGTTGCATGGCAGTATAATAAGACATTACGGGAAGCTGCTTAAAGTCTTCCAGCACATAAGTTTCATCGTCCATTATCACGCAGGAAAACTTCGTCAAATATTCGCGATACAACTAGCGAGCCCCGGTTGTAGCCATCACATTATGTTTATCATTACGGTTTAGTATAGTTTTCACCTTGAATGACGTTGCCAGTGCTTGGTAGTATGCACGAAAGTTGGGGACATTTTTATTTTTCTAGTCACAGATCTGGTCTCTTCTGCAATATTTGCTTCACCTTCGCGTCCTTCTCGTGGTTCCTGAAATCCGTTTTTGTTCCGCTCCCAGCCTTCCTGGCTGTTGTCATACGTGTATCGAAGGATTTAAGAACATTATGGGCAGTGCGTGCAGGAAAACCAAGCTTTTTTTGCAAGTTTTCTTGCTGTCTGATCCGGATTTTCATTGTGGCCGCATACTTTTGCTTTTCGCACTTGCTCTTCATTCGATGCCAACATCGATTTAAATGTTTGTTAGTAATGGTAAGTTATGTAAGCTTGTAAAAGTATCACCAAAAATTAATTTTACGCAACAGATATACGTTTATCAGTCTGCGAAATATTTCACGCGTTGATGAAGTGTTTCCAGAGATATACGTACTTAGGGGTGGTTTAGCGAATTGCCCAGGAATACGTGCAACAGTTAAAAGCAGCCCTACCAACGGAAGAGCAGCTTGGCGCTGCTATCGTGCGATCACGCTACTGAGCGCTGCCTACAAGTTGCTCTCCCGCCCCCTGTCACCAATTGCAAAGGAATTCGTGGGGCAATACCAAGCAGTATTCATGGGTGCCCGCGCTACTACGGACCAGATTTTCGTGATTCAGCAAGTGCTGCAGAAATGTCGCGAATACAACGTGCCCACACATCATCTTTCCATCGATTTCAAATCAACGTATAATTCAATCGATCGAGATCAGCTATGGCAAATCATGCACGAATAGGGATTTCCGGAAAAACTGACGCGGTTGATCAAAGCAACGATGGATCGAGTGATGTGTGTCGTCCGAGTATCAGGGACGCTCTCGAGTCCCTTCGACTCTCGGACAGGGTTACGGCAAGGTGATGGATTGTCGTGTTTGTTGTTTAACATTGCACTGGAGGGTGTGATTCGAAGAGCTCGGATATACACGAGTGGCACGATCTTCAGGAAGTCTGTCCAACTGTTTGGCTTCGCCGACGACGTTGATATCGTAGCACGTAACTTTGAGACGATGGCGGAAACGTACATCAGACTTAAGGCTGAAGCTGGTAGGATTGGGCTTGTGAATAATGCGTTGAAAATAAAATACATGAAGGGAAGAGAAGACAATGTTGATGAAATCGAGGTAGTAGATGAATTCGTGTATCTGGGCTCATTGGTGACCGCCGATAACCGCCGATAACGACACCAGTAGAGAAATAATAAGGCGCATTATGGCTGGCAATCGTGCCTACTTTGGACTCCGAAGGACGCTAATATCGAACAAAGTTCGCCAAACCACAACGTTGACCATCTACAAGACATTAATTAGACCGGTAGTTCTCTATGGCCTCGAACCATGGACATTGCAAGTGGAGGACCAACGCGCCCTTGAGGTCTTTGAACGGAAGGTGCGGCGTACCATCTACGTTGGGGTGTAGATGGAAGACGGTACATGGAGGAGGCGAATGAACCAGGAATTGCACCAGTTGCTGGGAGAACCTCCCATCGTACACATCGTAAAAATCGGTCGACTGCGATGGGCTGGGCATGTCGTAAGAATGTCGGACGACAGCCCTGTGAAAATGGTTTTCGAAAACGAACCCACGGGTACAAGAAGAAGAGGCCCGCAACGAGCAAGGTGGATCGATCAAGTAGAAGGCGACTTGCGGACCCTCCGAAGACAGCGAGGCTGGCGAGTGACAGCCATGAAACGAATAGAATGGAGATAACTTCTGTGTACTGCAGAGGCCACGCTGGCCTTATTCTGATTGGTAAGTAAGCAAGGGGTAGCTTAGGCACCTGTGTCCAAGCGAAATTGTTGGGCTAGTGTGAAACGGTGTTTATTTAATAATGTGGGTAGCTTTGGAAGTAATTATAGAAGATCAATTCAATATTACAACATCACCATACTTGTATATACTCAGCTCTACTCTTTCCTAGTTTCAATACTAGGCAGAATATACAATTATTTATAGAGTGCCACTTTTTACCAATGTTTCTCATAGCACCAAAATTATTCAGTTTATTTACTAAAGGTCAACAATTTAGCAAATAGAACTGATATGCGCCTTTTTCTGACGAACCGATAATTCTCATTCTCGCCTGAATACCTCAAACATTCGCGGATTTGAAACATTTAGATAATTCAGGTGCGATCATGAACAATGTTAATAAAACAAAGTATTCAATTACTAAGGTGTGGTCCATTTAGTAGGAATGGGCGATGTCGATGCGATTTTGACAGAATCGATATTTTTACATCGATAAATCGATTTTTTTCATATGATCTTTTCTGTTCGATATTTGACAACATCGATTTTTAAAAGATGAAATCGATGTTCATTTAATTTGAGATTTTGCCAAATTACTGAATGCAAGAAGTTGATCGATATCGATCAATCCTTGCAAAGAAGAATATGTAACGCCCAAAGGTGTTTTTAATATTTTGACAGTTTTCACTGTAGCTCAGCGCCCAACTTGATTGACCTTCCTCATATACTAGTTGGTATTTATGGCACCGTTGATTCTATAGACACTCAAGTAATAGACCGGACAACGTGATTCTGGCACAATGGATGTATCCAAAACAACTGTCAAATCGTATGGGAAATGTTTGTTTTGGATACAACATGGCGGCCTATGTCCGGTCTATCACTTGAGTGTCTATAGTTGATTCACGCACAGGCTGACAGTTGTTCATACACTGAAAATTTGTTTTCGTTAATTCGCTTTTACGCGTTCCGTAAACATGGATTCTTTACATAGAACAAATGTCACGTAAATTATATGAAACATTCATATTGCTTATTATCTAACAAAATGCTATCATTATACCTTCTTTGTACAACGCACAAAATAAATTTCGTGAAGACCAACCAATCACTGTTTACCTTCGATCGTACTCAAAAATGTTGGTGTTCCTACTGGGATGGGCGGGAGTCATTAATTTATCTCAAAATAGAAATGAAAGCGCTGTCGAGAGTTAGAACCTCATGCACATTAATCTAGTAACTTCTCAAGACTCAACATAATTTAGTTAGATCAACCATGGACTCAATATCAGCTCTTCATTAAAATACAGGATCGAACCCCATGTCAGAAACATTAAAAAATAGCGCTGGACAACTCCACGTGGTGGCGCTTTTTTTTCAATTATATTTTGAGCCAATAAAGTAGATCTGTTACTCGTTCATGCAAGCACGAGAGAGACGTTTATTTTTTATTGTTTTTCTTAGTATAAATGAATGTTCTTCCTTTGTCAACAAATGTTTAATGCTTTTGACAGTTGCGCGTGTGGCATTTAATACGAAGGTAGCTTCTTTAAAAAAATAAATCAGTTTCGTTGCAGAAAACAACGAATAGATTTGTTAGTCCTACCTTCGATTGAAACGAAACGAAACGATATATACGAAAATTAATTTTCAGTGTAGCATTTTTCATAGAAGTGAAACAAAATGAGAAAATCCGACTTATTTCACGTACAGGATAACATGTGGTTAAGACATTTTCCTGCAGGAGTTAAGGTGGATTGATACATATATTCTGCAGCTGTAGTTATGTATATATAACCGTGTTTGCTGTTATGAATATACATTTTGCAAAAACTTGGCAACACATACAAAAGATTTATTGCAAAATGGGATGACTGTGCTGAGATCTTTCAATATAGTTTTTCAGCAGGATGTCATTTTCAAAATTGTCTTAAGTTTTGCTTTTGTTCAATTTCTTTTCTTATGCCAGTTTGTTGATCCTGTGGTTTTTACGTTAACAGGCCATTCAATTCCAACGGACTGGATAATTTGAAAAAATGTGGCTGTTTTTTGGAAATTAATTTTGCTCAACTAAAACGGGTTTTAATTTTCCTATCGATATCGATATAATGATTCTTAAATAAAAAGTACATATGCTTTGGTTTATGAGATGACCTTGTAAACTTGCTTTTGAATAATTCCTTGACAAAGATTATTACAATTTGTTTAACGAGGAATTTTCCACTATCCATCACTGGTTTCCAGAATGCAAATATTATTTAAAAAAAAAACGATTTTTACCAAATCGATCATTTACTTCCGATATAATCGTGGATCGATTTTTTAGATTTAAAAAAATCGATGTGGCTGCATTGATTTTATTTTCAAAAATGCCCATTTCTACCATTTAGTACCTGAACAAACACTTAAATTCTTACAGCGACCCTAGTGGTCGGATTTGTAAACTATGACATCTTACACGCTCAAAACTCCATCTCTTTCTTTCGTATTATTATCCCTTTTTATCACACGGAAAAGTTACTCAATTTTCGTAAAAAGTGGATCTAGTCAAAAATTGAGTAGATCCACTTTTTACGAAAGTGAGTTTTGAGCGTGTATGTGTTCCCTACACTCCCGCGTCACTTTACTCAATTTTTGAGTACAATTGTATGCTATCTCTTTTTCTTTCACGGAAACGAAAATTGAGTAACATTTCCGTGAGAGAAAAAGAGATAGCATACAATTGTACTCAAAAATTGAGTAAAGTGATGCGAGAGTGTACACGATAAGGTCAGTTTACCCAAATATGGGTGAAGAATACCCATGATTGTGAAAAGTGCACATACCCAATTTATTGGTACGTTACTACTTACCCATATTTGAGTATTTATTTCCATTACAAATTTACTCAAATATGGGTAAAGACAACTTTACCCATAAATGAGTATGTGCACTTTTTTGCGATTATGGGTAAACAGCTTAGCGTGTATAGCAATAAAAACATCAGAAGTTTTTTTTTCGAGGTGCAGTTCGAACGTGTTTTAGAGAAATACAAAATGGAAGAAGAAAGAAGAAAAATAATTGTGTGCAATCATTTGGAAAACCCTTCGTGGTCTGGGCCAAACCTTGCTAAAATATTCGGTTTTCCCCGAAGTACCGTGTGGCGTGTTTTGAAACGGGGGCGGGCACTGTCAACCGTCAACTGCGTAATACCGTCATGAAGAACATTAAGGTAAACCCCAACATCTCAGACCGCGATTTGGCCAAAAAGTTTCGCACCACACGCAGTACCGTGCAACGAATTCGTCTCCGGGAAGGCTTCAAGTCATACCGTGCCTGTAGACAATCAAATAGGGATCAAAAGCAGGACAATGCGGCCAGAATCCGTATCGGAAAAATGTATGATCAGGTGTTGATAAAATTCAATGGCATGGATGAGGATGATGAAACCTATGTAAAGGCCGAATTCAAACAACTACTGGGACAACAATTTTACTTGGCTGCGGCTCGGGGAGATGTTCCAGCCAAATTCAAGTTTGTGTTTGCAGATAAATTTGCCCGTAAATACATGATTTGGCAATGCAGCTACAACATGGAATGGAATGTCCCCAAAAGCGAATATTGCCATTCATCAGATCCTACATTGAACCTGTCATGTTTTGACCAGATCTTGCAAGCTGTCATTACAGTAAAACAGTGCTACAGACAGTTTGGAGGTTTAATGAAGAGGAATCTGAAGGTGAATGGCAGTGTCGTCAGAAGCATCAATGAATTGAGAACCAAGTGGAATAACATTTTCAAAACAATGAACGATATAATGTGCGCCGGTTGATGAAACGTATTCCGGAAATGTCCGCAAATTTCTCCGAAATTGAGATGATTATTTTTTTTTGTATTTTTCCTCTAAAGTTGACATAAAGTTAAACATTTTAATGAAAACAGAATACTAATTTGTTAATGTTTATCCGAAGAGACTATTGCCTCTGTTCCAATTCTAAATGTGCTACACCATAGTTCTGAAAAGGACAGTATATTTTCTCCGGACAAGACTTGTGCGTATTTTATGTTTCTTGTGGATCGAGACGAGAGGCTTAGAGGTTTCCATCTGTGTTAGGAATCGACGAATAATGAGATTTTTTGCCAATTTTGTATAATTTCACTAATTTTATCTCTGAAGAGTACATACTACGATTTTTACTATGATACCAATCAAAAGATTTTTTTTAAATTTATGACACTTTACACCAGAAGGGTGCATTCGTGTCTTACAAAATTCTTCTTTTGATAATCTTTTCTGCTTCTGCTAATCTGCTTTGAGAGAAGTTAAACAATCGGTGGGATAACCAGTGGTATGAGACTAGGAAGTCAAAGCAGAGAGAAGTAAAGGAAGATACCTGTAGGTGGACGGAACGCGGGAACACAGAGAATAGCGTTTTCTAACACGTTTAAGGATCGGACACACGCGTCTAACACATACATTCCTGTTGAAGAAGGAGCCGCCACCCAATTGTGAATGTTGCAATAAGGTAATGAATGCCTGGCATTTAATTCTCGAATGCCGGTAATGTGTAACCGAAAGGCAGAAAAATAACATTGGGACTAGCCTACGTGACGCCCTGGGAAGTACAGAGGTGTGAATAACACGAATGCTGAACTTTCTAAGGAAAACAAGACTGTTCTGCAATATGTAGCGAAACCAGAAAATGGAAGAAGCCGAAGAAGATTACGAGAAAAAGGTGAAACGTGTCCGATGCTAAAACGGATGGACAAACAGAAGTCGATGAAGAAAAACTGGAGAAAAGTAGCGAAAGAAGAAACAATGATTCAAGTACGGAAGAATACCATGAAAAGTTGGTCAAAATGTCAAGAACATCCGGAAGATGGAGAGTATGCTTTGGTATGCAGTCACTACGTGGCGCTGGGGGACAAGGAAAAGAGAACATTTTTGAACGAGTTTATATCGTGACCCCGACCACCTAGAAAGCTCGAACCCTTAGCAAATTTGATCAGATGGTCAAGGGTTTTTGGAAGGTAGAGAGTATGGTTTGAAATTCGGTCACTACGTTGCGTTGGTGAGCCTGTAGAAGAAAGTATATTTGAAAGATTTCATATAGTAATCCCGACTGTCGGAAAGAACTTCTGGAAGGTGGACAGTATGATTTGAAATTTAGTCACTACGTGGCGCTGAGGGACGTGGAGTAGAGAACATGTTTAAATGAGTTTACATAGTGATAATAACCAGTGTTGTTAGTCCTGAAAAAAATGGTATCATCTGAAAATGAAATGTATCAGTTTTGATAAGTTTGGGTTCATTTCAATACGAAGTAAAAAACTCTATGTACTCGTTAAAAAAATGCACTCTTTTACATGAGCGATTTCTGTTTGTCCGAAGCAACAGGATTTCAAAGTAGGCACGGTTTCCATCCATATGTCCATATGTCCTGGTGTCGTTGTCGGTGGTCACCAATGAGCACAGATATGCGAATTTATCACCTAGGGAAGGGAGGAATTTATTGCTATCTCTTGATCTTCGCCCTTTTATGCATTTTGTTAGAAGCACATTAATGATAAAGGATGATACGGTCAAAATTTGGTCAAGGGAAAACGCGTGTAAACCGGTGAAATCGTTTATTTAAAAAATCAAATTAAATTTCTTTTTCAAGTTCAATTAGTATAAAATTCAGGAAAAATATTCAGTTAGGCTTCCGCTTTTCCAAATCCGAATTGCCGGGCCTTACGCTTGACCCCTGCCATCAGATTTTGTACAGCCACCTTGTCCACCTTCTTCGCCGCAGAAAGCCAGTTTGCCTTGAACTGCTGCTCGTCCTTAGCAGTTTTTTTGGTCTTCTTTAGGTTCCGCTTGACAATAGCCCAGTATTTCTCAATTGGGCGGAGCTCTGGCGTGTTGGGAGGGTTCTTGTCCTTGGGAACCGCCTGCACGTTGTTGGCGGCGTACCACTCCATGGCCTTTTTACCGTAATGGCAAGATGCCAAATCCGCCAAAACAGTACGGAACAACCGTGTTTCTTCAGGAAAGGCAGCAGGCGTTTATTCAAACACTCTTTCACGTAAATTTCTTGGTTGACAGTCCCGGAAGCTATGAAAATGCTGCTTTTTAAGCCACAGGTACAGATGGCTTGCCAAACCAGATATTTCTTTGCGAACTTTGACAGTTTCGTGTGCTTGAAAATATCTGCTACCTTTCCCCTTCCTTTTGCCGTATAAAACTCCTGTCCCGGAAGCTGCTTGTAGTCGGCTTTGACGTAGGTTTCGTCGTCCATTACCACGCAGTCAAACTTCGTCAGCATCGCCGTGTACTGCCTCCGGGATCGCGCTTTGGCCGTCGTATTTTGTTTATCATCGCGATTTGGAGTCACTACCTTCTTGTAAGTCGATAGTCCGGCTCGTTTTTTGGCTCGATGCACGGTTGTAGACGATACACCCAGCTTATTTGCGGCATCTCGGAGAGATAGGTTAGGGTTTCGCTTGAAACTACCGGCAACTCTCTTTGTCGTCTCAGCGGCTTCGCCAACGATTTTGCCAACTTTGCGTGCGAGTAGCTCGGATTTTCGCGATGCGCGAGTAAAATTTTGATACGCTGCTCTTCTTGCTTGGACGGCATTTTGACAACTAAAGAGTGAATTCCAAAATCAAAATAGGAGCAACATTCTACACACACACACCTTCAAAATGAAGGGTGTTCAGGTTTTTTAAATGCAAAATTGAAAGAAATACGTCAAGTTGATATTGACCAAATTTTGACCGTATCGCCCTTTAAGTCCAACGCTTTGGCCGTCGTATTTTGTTTATCATCGCGATTTGGAGTCACTACCTTCTTGTAAGTCGATAGTCCGGCTCGTTTTTTGGCTCGATGCACGGTTGTAGACGATACACCCAGCTTATTTGCGGCATCTCGGAGAGATAGGTTAGGGTTTCGCTTGAAACTACCGGCAACTCTCTTTGTCGTCTCAGCGGCTTCCGGTTTTCGATTTCCCCCTGATCCAGACTTCCTGGCTGTCGACAAACGTTCCCCAAACACTTTAATTACATTTGTAACGGTTGATTTGGCAACTTTTAGCGATTTTGCCAACTTTGCGTGCGAGTAGCTCGGATTTTCGCGATGCGCGAGCAAAATTTTGATACGCTGCTCTTCTTGCTTGGACGGCATTTTGACAACTAAAAAGTGAATTCCAAAATCAAAATAGGAGCAACATTCTACACACACACACCTTCAAAATGAAGGGTGTTCAGGTTTTTTAAATGCAAAATTGAAAGAAATACGTCAAGTTGATATTGACCAAATTTTGACCGTATCGCCCTTTAAGTCCAACTCTCCTGGCTTCAGCGTTAAGTATGATTAAAGTTTTCGTTATCATCTCAAAGTAATTAGTTGAATTGATTTTCTGACAATCGTACTCCTCTACTCCTTTTATTTTTGAATAAAACTTTCTAAAGCCCATCACTTTTTCTTCTTCGAGATTCAAAAGTACCCGGATGTATAGCAGAAATTCGAACGATGCACATTAATTGATCCTCTCTTAGCTCAGTCGGTAAAGGCGCAGCTTTAAAGCAATACCATGCTGGAGGTGGCTGGGTTCGATTCGGATCCCAGAAGCTGTTTAAACTCTTCGAGTACGTATGTTTCGTCGTCCATTGTGATACAAGAAAATGTTTACAAAAAATTGGTGTAAAGCTCCTTAGCACGACTTTTTTCAGAGAATTTTTACTTATCATCACGGTTGGGTTCCTTTTTCACTTTGTACGCCTTCAGTCCTTGCCTTTGCTTCACTTTTTGTACGTATAATTTTGACTTTCAATCTTCATGTCCATTTGTCAGGAGCATACTGATTTGTTCCACTTCCAACCTTCCGATCCACACTCAAGCGCTGGTCAAGTGATTTGCAAACACAAAACAAGGTATTTTTCGGTAGTTTTAGTTTCTTGGAAAGATCGTGTACCGATAGATTCGGATCTTGCTGCCGTTCGTACAAAATGCGTGTGCGCACTCCCACTTGATTCGACGCCATTTTACTGAATGTAACAAGAATGTTCACATGTTGTACCACGGCATAAAGTAGAAAGTTTCAGCTGTCATATAAGTGAAACGTTTCAGCGATCCGTGAAATAATTCAAACTCTACACTGTAAGAAAAATGACCCAAATTTAACGTGGACAGGCTTAATTGATCAAGAGAGAATAAAATTACCTAAACCATGCCAAACCTTCCATTTGACACTAGGAAACTCAATTGCCTACTGCAATTTTTGCAAAAACTTAAATAGGTACGTGAGTGTAATCTTATTAATAATAGACAAATTTAAATTTTTGTTTTCATAATGAAAATATGATTGCAACCGCAGTCCAAACTACAGCCACCCGGAATACCACCAATCGCCTCGCTTAGGATTCGATCGAAAAGATAATCACCAGAGAAAAGCGCCCAAGTGAAAATTCGACATGCCATTGCCGACTGTTGAATGACGGCTCGCCTGCTGGTTCACATCGCATTGATGATGGAAGCAAGGAGCTTGCATGTTATGCGCTATGTGTCGCTTGGTAACATTCAATTTGACGATCGCTTGGTGATCGTCATCATCAAATGAGATCCACCTGTGCCCGAAAATTGCACCCGTCGTCGTCTTCGGGGGTTGCTATTCACTGCCGCAAGGTGAATCGTGCACACCGGTCATCTAACAAACCACATTCGACTGCCTCGCAACTTCGTAAAGGTGTAGGGTAGGTAGGTATGGTTGCTCAAAACTGACCATCATATCAGATATGAGCCGAATGTTTCTCTCCTCGGCAGTTTGCGCAGCAGGTTATCAAGGAATTTACGATCAGCTAGCAGGATGCGATCGGAAGGGCCCGAAACTCATCAAATTAGTTGATGAATATTGTCCGCCCAAAACACGATGATGGGCTGACTGCTGCTTTTTCGATGTGCGATGGTTCCGATAAGCCTGAAACGGGTGGTGGTGGAGAGATAAGCATCACCGATAATCGAAATTTTCGCTACCTCTGGCGTATGTAGGCACTTTGATGTGCGAGCATGGGGCTGTACGCAACTGTGGTAATCAATTTTGACTTGACTTCTGCGTACCAACATAGGAGTTCTATTGAGTAAATTGTTTGTATTGGTTTTAGTTCAAAAATATGCTAGTTTTAACAATATTGATTTGTTCTAGAGAATTACTATATTTTGATGAAACACTTTACTCGGAGTTTAAAAAAAACTTGAATTTATAAAAAAAAAATAACAGCCGTATTCTATAACCTCTGGTACAAAGTGATGAAAAAAACTACTCTAATTTGATTCGTTCTATCTGTACTATCTATAAATCAGAACGATGCATCAATTGCAACAGTTTTACAAATTAAAATATGTAGAACTTAGCTGACTCGGTTGACAACAGTGTATGATCGTGAATTAGAACTGATGGGGTAAGAAGCCAGGATGCGTAAAAAATAATCAAACTTGAGTTGAACATTCCAAGAACATTCAAATTTTATGCTATGTGAATTTGGTAAAGATTGGACCACACTGAGCCATTTGAGCTGGAAAAACGATTTGTGTTGAATGCTCCATGGAATTTGATTTTATTCGAAAAGAAAACATAATTTTTTTTATGAAGCTCAATTAAAGTCACTACACTGCTTGGATTTTAACACCTGCAGATGATTTTTTCTGTTTACTTGCATAGATTACACAGATAAAAAGAAACATTAAATTTTCTGCGTTATATAATGCACCTGTGGTATGAAAGATCGCTAACATTGCTGAATGGCGCATGAAAGATTGCTAACAATTTCGTTGTTTACGCCTCCTTTGACTTGGAATTCAACGAAGGAAAGTTTTACGCGCTTGTTAAAAAAAATATTTCTGTGTAATTTCCTGCGTATTTTGTTTTTATAAGGCACATTACTCTAAGGTACATTTGTGTCGAACAATTAGAATACCTTTATCGCCAGTTTCATCATTTGTTTCATCTACGACTCTCTGTGTATTGTTATAATACGCGGTTTTTTCGAATAAAATTTAAATTATTTTTAACATTTTCAAAAAGTGAAAAAGAGTATGAGTCCCTCGAATCAGCTTATTATGTGATGGTTGATTACATTTTGACACTATTCCACAAATAAAACTTTGGCTTAGATAAGCTTAATAATTATGTTTTTAGGTACTATAGTCAACAGATAATTTCACAAGACAAATTAAAAAAAAATTACTTTAAAACATCCGAATGATTTCCACAAATTCGAAAGGCCATTCCATTTCAAAACATTAGACATCCTACTACTAGCATTGGTAAGAACTTGCTGATAAATTTCTAAAGAACAATTTTGACTTTTTGAAACTTGTTAAGTATGTTATAAATTCTATTTTTCTAACGAAGTTAGAATGTTACGAAGTCAGATTGACGTTAAGAAAAGCAGATGGCGTGGTGTTCTGGCAGATTTGTTGGAGACCAAGATAGGTTCATTTTCTAAGATCATTGCACAGCTCTTCAATAAAATAATTGTAACTGGATCATATCCTAACATGTCAAACATCGTTAAAGTTACTCCATTATTTAAATCCAGAAACACTTATGACCTCTCTTATAATCGACCGATTTCAACCCTGTCAGTCCTTAAAAAAACTATCAAAACAATATTATTCAATATTGTTATCAACAATGTTATTTTTTTTTCGATTTTACTAAAGTGGGGTGCGAATGGGTTTTTTTTCACATTATCGTTTGGAAGGGACTAAACATGTAACTTATTTCAGGTATTAGTTGCAGCTCATGGTTGCGACTTCTACAAAATCCTCGACAACTACCATATTTCAGGAACTAAAAGCAGATGGTTGACCACAGCTTGCTGGACAGGTACAAGTAGAACGGAAACAAAAGGATAATATAACTGCGACACAATGGCATGGAATTTACTAGAGTGGAAGGAAACGGGGTGATGGCGTTACACTCTTAGATCAGACGAACAAAGGAATTCGTAAATCGCTTGCATGTAGGAAAGATCACGCATTCCTAAAACATCTCTTACCTCGCGGAAGGGTTATTCAATAGGGTATTCAATAGTCGTGCTCTGGAGGCTCATTATCCGGACAATGCTAAACTGCGTGAGCGATCATCATAACCGTTTCCGCATCTACATAAATTGCTATCGACGAGGTTAATTCTGTACAGATGTGCGTCTAGCGAGTAGGGGTTGGACATAAGTCTTGACATCACATGAATGAAACCGCGACTTACATCCAGACCTTTGAACCACGATCTCGACGAAACATGGAATAATGGAATGTATGCTAGAGAGTCCGACTTCTCATTGCCTTGAATTGAGCAATAGGAGGGGACCCCTACAAAGGTAAATGATTTTTCGACCAACGCACACATCTGCTCCCTTAATTTTGAAAGGAAGTAAGATGACTGCCTCACTGTTTTTATTGACTGGAGGGCCTCAATAGAACTGAGACTATCCAAAAAAGTGAAATAATGGTCTATGGGCATGTCGGAAATTATCCTCAATGCAAAATTGAAGTTGCCAGAACCTCCAGGCTCATATTATGCGTTCAATGCATACAGCCAAGGGCAATACGTAAACAACGATATTGAATGCGTTCCAATTTAATGAGGTGGTTGTTTCTTGTCGGGAGGAAACAAAAAGAGCCATATTCGAGAACTGAAAGAATAGTCGTTTTATAGAGTTAAATAAGGTCTTCCGGGTGTTCATCCCACCATGTCCCGGAAATTGATCTTAGAAAATTGAGCTTTTGGTGACGTTTCTGTTTCAAATATGCAAAGTACTCCAAGTGCATTTTGAATCAAACATAACTCCAAGGCATTTGATGGTCAAAGATTGGGTAATGTCTCTTCCAAATAGCTTGAGGTGCAGTTGGGATTGGAACCGCTTCCTAGTAAACACTACCAATTCGGTTTCCAGTCCAGATGGACAAATTATCTAGGGAATTTTGCAATGGTCTTTGCAAGATTTCCACACGTGGCCCTCTATAGGAGATCACAACATCGTCTGCAAGTAGTCGGGTAAGCCCAGGTAGCCTTGAGGTAAGCCCATTTAGCTAATGCTGGAAGTTGTCAGCTGGCCTAGATTGAGGATCATTTGTTTTTCTGACGGTAAATTATTCAAAACAATATTTAATATTCCACCACTACTGTGCAGACTATCTGCCAGTATATCTATGAAAACTGAATCAAATGCGCCCTTAATATCTAGAAATACTGATGCCAATAGTTTTGTCAACTTTTTGTGAGCTAATAATGTTCTGTATAAATATCAGTATGGCTTTTGGGAAGGCTGTGGAACAACTACTGCTATTATTGAGATCTCTAATGAGTTGATCTGAACCGGAAAAAGATTCATCGAACTGAAAAAACCTTTCGAAATCTCAAACCTTCTGAGCTTTTGAAACTTATTTGTGTGTTTTTGAACAACATTGATTTTGGTGGTTCGCGAATAAACAACGCTAAGAAACCGGTTTACTCTCCACTATGACTGACGGCACTCATGAAGCTGACTCTGTCACGGACACCGCCAACTTGCTTGGTACGCAGTTCAGCAGTGTCTTCTGCGGCAAAATTCTAGATGCCGAGGGTCTCAAAGCTGCTACTAGCAATGTTCCCTGCTTTTTTATATTTGACACTGCACTCATATGGTGATTTCAGCCGGAAAGCAGATGAAAAACTCAACTAAACGCGGTCCTGATGGTATTCCTTCAACTGTCCTGAAGCGTTGCGTTGCCGTTGCGCCCGTGGCTACGGTATTCAGTTGGTTATTAATTTCCGGTGTGTTTTCTGAATGCAGGAAAGAGTCGTTTGTTTTTCCAATACACAAAAAGTGATGCAAACGATCCACTGGCAACTATCGTGGGATTGCTGTACTAAGTGCTGTATCCCAACTATTTGAACTAATTGTTCTCTAAAGGTTGGTCCATGATTATCTACAGACTATTTCTCCTGACCAACATGGTTCCATGCCCAAGTGCTCGATGGCAACCAATCTAACCGTATTTACATCGTTCATTATGCGCGAAATGGAACGCGGTCATCAAGTAGACGCCATAAACACATAACTCTCTGCGGCCTTCGATAACATGAACCATCAGATTGCAATTCCCAAATACGACAAAATGAGAGTTCACGATCAATTCCTCGTCAGCTTTTCAGTAACACCCTTGGTCCATTCCTTTTCCTGTTATACAGGGTGTTCGGTTCCTTGGTGCAAATATTTTAAGTGGCGATAGAAGATTATATTTGAAGAAAAAAAATGTTCTACGCATATGATCAAATCTCAAAAATCACAGAGTTGTTAAACTTTTTCTGTTTTGGTCTATGCTTGCCAGAAATTGGCTCTAACTCTAAAACTATGCCATCAAACACAAAACTGTTACTTTCATCGGATAGTTTGGTAAATTTCCAATTTAATAGCGTCCTTTTACTTTCAGTAAGTTGCATTTAGACACATTTCAGGGATAAACGAATCTAAAACTTTTGTTTTTCTACGGATTTTCCCTTATTATTTCAAAAAATACGTAATAAAGTTTATTGTTTTGTCTAACCAAAAGATGCCTCTTAAACCGCTCTACAACTCTCTTTTTGACACCAACTTTCTATCTTGTTTAGTTTTGTCGCAAATTTGTACTAAACACATCTGGTTGGGTCGTTAATCAACGGTTGCGTAAAACACGAATTCAACCCACCGTGCGTTGCTGTTGACGTCTGTTTGCAGCGCGCATAGCACACTTGATCGCCACGTGGAGTGACGGTATGAAAGAAGAAAAATCTAAACAGAAATTTACAGCTGGCAGAAAACAAACATGTATTCTCCAGAAGAGCTGGCGGATATTCATCTCTGTTACGGTTTTGCCAACTGTGTGGCAACGAGAGCCCAACAAGAATATGGACGCAGATTTCCCAACCGTCGACTGCCAAACGCAAGTATGTAAAAATAATACAAGTGTGTAAGATGTTTAGTTTGTAAACATTACGTTGAGACAGGAACCTTTACGTCTACACACCGTCGGTTCCGGAATGGAACGTTATTTTGGACTGCAACTCAAGCCGACCAGCCCCGCCGGTCGCTGACGCCGGCCATGGAGGAGAGAATTTTAAGAACTGTGAGAAACGATCCCAAAACCAGTACAAGGCGAGTTGCAGCTCAGTTACCGGTCTCTCACTGGAGCGTATGGAACGTTTTAAACAAAGAGAATATGCATCCGTTTCATACGCTGCAAGTTCAGGAGCTTCTGGAAAGAGATAAACCACTCCGGCTTGAGTTCAGCAGGATTATGACAGCGAAAAGGGATGAGGATGCATTTTTCTCGAAAAGCATCCTTTGGACGGACGAGTGCACCTTTACCCGTGCAGGATACTTCAATACCCACAATGACCACACGTGGGCAATTGAAAACCCAAGAGTGGTCAAAGAAACAAGAACACAGTACCGGTTTTCCGTTAATGTATGGGCCGGTATAATTGACCGACAGCTCATCGGGCCGTACATTATCGAAGGTTCGCTAAACAGTGTGAAGTATTTGGAATTTTTAGAGAACGAGCTTCCAATCTTGCTGGAGGATGTCCCACTTGCTGTGAGACGGCGCTTGGTGTTTCAACAGGACGGAGCCCCACCTCATTCCACAAATGCGGTAAGACATTTTCTGAACGCCAACTATCGGGAACCGTGGATTGGACGGAATGGGCCGATTCCCTGGCCCCCAAGGAGTCCGGATTTGACTCCCATGGACTTCTTTTTATGGGGGTGCATGAAGGAAGAGGTGTATTCGGCGACAATCAATACTTGCGAACAGCTAATTGACCGAATTTTTATTGCTGCCCGAAAGATACAAGAGAAAATGAATAATATTAACCTTGTGGAAGAGACCGGAAGGAGGATCATGTACTGCATCCAAGAAAATGGAGGACACATTGAGCAACTATTGAAATAAATTTATGAAAGAAACGAAGATCAGTGTTTTAATTTGAATAATCATTGGAAAATACCTAATTAGTTCAATGAACAAGTTCAATGTACAATGGTATCGAGAAAAAAAGGACATTTTCAATTTTCATCATGCGTTCAATTGAACCGTCCGCAGCATTGTTTTTTTTTTGTCACACTTTTCATACCGTCACTCCACGTGGCGATCAAGTGTGCTATGCGCGCTGCAAACAGACGTCAACAGCAACGCACGGTGGGTTGAATTCGTGTTTTACGCAACCGTTGATTAACGACCCAACTAGATGTGTTTAGTACAAATTTGCGACAAAACTAAACAAGATAGAGAGTTGGTGTCAAAAAGAGAGTTGTAGAGCGGTTTGAGAGGCATCTTTTGGTTAGACAAAACAATAAACTTTATTACGTATTTTTTAAAATAATAAGGGAAAATCCGCAGAAAAACAAAAGTTTTAGATTCGTTTATCCCTGAAATGTGTCTAAATGCAACTTACAGAAAGTAAAAAGGACGCTTTTAAGTTGGAAATTTACCAAACTATCCGATAAAGGTAACAGTTTTTGTTTGATGGCATGGTTTTAGAGTTAGAGCCAATTTCTGGCAAGCATAGACCAAAACAGAAAAAGTTTAATAACTTCGTGGTTTTTGAGATTTGATCATATGCGTAGAACATTTTTTTTCTTCAAATATGATCTTCTATCGCCCCTTAAAATATTTGCACTAAGGAACCGAACACCCTGTATATAAACGACGTGAACTTGGTTCTCAGATGCCTGAAATTATCCTACGCGGACAACTTAAAGCTGGGTTACATCATAAAATGTCCTGAAGACGCCCAAGTGTTCGGTTTGATCAACAGAATGTCCTTAAATGTGTCCAAATGCTCGGCTATTTCCTTTGGCCGAAAACGTGCGATGTATCTCCCCACGACTAAAGCTCGATTCAAAGTAAATCTGGACGCACGGTTTAATACACCACCTGGCTGGAACAAAACAAGTTTGACACATATTTGTTGATGTTTCATTGACAAAAAATTGGTGAAAAGTTTTTCTCGATTGATTGACGTGTCTCGAAATTACGGATCATGGAACTTGAGAAAAGACAATTGATTGTGCACAAACTTTAGAGAATCCTCCGTGGTCTGCCTCAAAACTAAAGGGTGTCCACAGTTAAATTGCATCACTTTCAATAAGCTGTAACATTTCGCTCTTTGAGTTGATTTCAACGAAATTTTGGGTGAAATGACATCAACATGTGGTGTTTACACTGCGTGAGTTTCATTGTGTCGTAGTTTCGAAAATGGAGTCGAAGGAACAGCAAATGCGCGAGAACATTTTTCACACGTACCTCGACAACCCACTTCTTTCGCACCGAGCCATCGGAAAGATGTTGAAAATTCACCAGTCTACAGTGTCTAGTGTCAAAACATGTTTCGGGGAACGTTTAACTGTCGATCTGAAGAAGTGGATTGGTAGAAAAAGTGTTCCGTGCTGTGTGAGAGATCACAAGCGAGTGGTTGCTGCTTTTGAACGCAAACCCAACTGTTCCGTTCGGGATGTCGCGAAAAAGCTGCACTGCAAAAGTGTTAAAATTTCCAAAGTCAACGGTGTGTCTTATAATCAAACATTACAAGGATACTCTGAGTGTGGGTAGAGCACAGCGCATCTATCATAAAAGTGGCACTAGGGACAAAGAGCTGAGGAGAAAGGTGTTGAGGTACGTGAATGGCAACCCAGGTGTCTCCATACGTGACTTGGCAAAGAAAAACGATTCCAACTTTTCCACAGAGCGTAACATCTTTTCAAGAGAAGGATTTTGTGCCAGTAAACATCCGAATCGCTCCCTGAAACAAAATTCAGTGGCCAAAAAGCGAGCACGATTACTATACGAACGAGTTTTGATGAAATTTGATGGCTCTATGTTAATGGACGACGGAACACATGTTTAAATGGATTATTACTGGTCGTGGGGTTGTGTTCCAGGTCTTCCAGGTATAAATTTGTTTTTGCTGATAAATTTTCTCGGAAACAAATGATTTGACAAGGAAACTGCAGTTGTGGCCTTAAAACCAAGGTTTACATCACATCTCACACAATCACGTCAAAGGTTTACATTAAAGAGTGTCTGAAAAAGTGGATTTTACCCTTCATTCGGCAACATAAGACCAAAGTTATGTTTTGGCCGGATCTAGCCAGCTGCCACTGCTCTAAGGAGGTACTAGAATAGTATGCTTCAAACAATGTTAATTTCGTCGCCTAAGAGATTAATCCCTGAGTTCAGGCCGATCGAAAAATATTGGAAAAGAAGTGTCAAATGCACAGAAATGCGTTTAAAGTGGAATAAGTTCGCCGGTACTGTGTCACCAGCGACTGTGCAGATCATGATGGCATCGATCACAAGTAAAGTGTGACAGTTCGTTCGAAACGGTGAAATGTAATAACTTGTTATATATCGTTTGAAAACTGAATAAACCGTTTTGATCAACCTTGTATGCTGTTTAATTCTTGAGTTATGATCACTTGAATCAGTCCTAATTTACTTTGAATCGGGCTTTATATCCTGCGAGGAACGCGCTTGAAACGTGAAACAACATTCAATGCTCTGGGAGTAATGCTCGAGGCCAAACTGTTATTCCAGAACTTCATTGCCTATATTGTTTCTAAAGCCTCATCACAGCTAGGATTCATCTTCCGCTACCCAAAAACTTCAACGACTTTTAATGTTTGAAGGCACTATTCTGCTTTCTGGTTTGTCTTTTTTGGAGTACTATGTTTCGTCCCCTTTCTACCAAAATGCAGTCCAGAGGATCTAAGCCGTTCAGTGAAGGTTTAAACGTTTTGCTTTGCGACATCATCGTTGGCAAGACCCTCGCAGATTGTCAAGTTATGGAAGTCGGTGTAAGCTCATCAACCTGGAATTGTTGGAAGGGAGACGGGAAACATCGACTGTTCCTCTTTACTTGGTCTCTTGAACATCAACACTCGACGACGAAGCCTTCGTTTACAATCTTTCTTGATAAACCGGCACTCGAGGACCAACTACGGCAAACACGTGTTTTAATCTATCCGGTGAGTTTAATAAGCGTTGTTTCCGAAGATGGATGTGTTAATTAATGTTTGAAGTTCAGTTTTATCTATATTTTTTATCTGTTGACGAATCAATAAATAAATACATAAAAATAAATTAATGTTCAAGTCACAAGTAAACCAAATGATTTAGAGTTCTGAGCTATGATAAGACGATTTAAAATTGAAAATGCATTATGTAATCCATATTTTCAATTCTTCCCCCTCTTCCCATCCGATCAACTGTTATTTCTATGGCTCTCTAGTTATTTGACGAATAAATTGATGGCTTCGAAGCTGTACAAGGAAGAAAGCCTCAAAAACCGCGTATTACCTTTCATTAAAGCCCATCAAGGTCCCGTAAAGTTCTGGCCAGATCTTCGAGTTGACACTACATCCTGGAAGTCATCCAGTGGTACCGCGATAATAACGTAGATTTCATCGATATAAACATAAATTCACCCAACTGCCCGCAGTTTCTGCCCATCGAGAGATTTTGGGCAATAATGAAGCGGAAGCTTAAGAAAAGTGGAAAAACGGCTCGAGGCGTGACTCAGATGACCGAATCGTGGAACAAATGTGCTAAGGAAGTAGACTCCGGAGGAGTGCAGCGTTTAATGGAAGGAATAAAGAAGAAATTGAGAATTTTCATTAGAACACACTTAGAAAATTTTACAGTATTCGGTAATGTTTTACCGAACTTTCAACAGCTGAACAGTTCGGTAATCCAATTTAACGGACTGCGGTAAAATTTGACAAGTTCCGGTAATTTTTTACCGGAATACTGTAAAATTTCACCGAAACCCGGTAAATTCGATTACCGAACGTTCAGTTGTTGAAAGTTCGGTAAAAAATTACCGAATACTGTAAAATTTTCTAAGTGTGAAACGAAGAGAAACGATTTGTTTTGATAATTTTTCCTTTAAGTACAATGAATTATCTTTGTTTTGATGTATTAAACTTATTTGTACGTCAATTCGTTACCGAGATGCAGATACAGATTTTATTATTCCGGATTCTAGATGGACATAGCTTTATTTACCATGACACCATACAAAATTTTACCAATGACATCAGTTAGAGGCAACTGAATGTAAGAATGAACTTCCAGCGCTGTTCATGCGTTCCTGGGGTGAGATTATAATTCGCGACCTTGCCATGAGGGGTACGGATTAAAAATAAGCCGGGATCAGGTGGGTCTTAAAAAAAATACCCGCGCTTTCCAAGAGCACAGGTGCATCACATAGTTTGTGGTAAAACTTCATCACACATCCAACTATCTTCATTTTTCTACATTTACCGTTTCCTTTGCTTTATGCATCGTTGGCCATAGAGGATCCCACGGTAACCCCATTTTAACATCCAGTTGTCCTTCTTTTTTATCGACTTCAAATATCATTCACATTCCCAGGTGATGAAACATTGCAACAAGGAACTTAATTCCTTTACGAGCAACAGCAGGTTGCTCGACCACCAGTCCTGGTAACACCTTGAGCGCAAGGAAAGGAGCAGGATATTTTCGGCGGTAACGGCATTTTTCCACCGACACTCTTGAACCGAGACGCACATTTAATTCCTTCCCCTCTGCGGATCAAGATCAAGGCGCAGCAAAACGGAAAATTTCTCTAGCGTGCCGTTTTATTTTCTTTCTCTACTTTCTTCCTTCCATTTGCGGAATTGGTCATTTGGAAGGCCGTCTGCTTTCGTTCATGGCTCATCAACTTCGAGCGGTTGAATGATGCACATGTTGCACAAGCTGTCCGTTTTTTTTTTGTTTGCTGTTTATTGTCAGGATCATCGAGTGCAGTTGGCGCGATAATATGAGGTTGTTACAGCATTACAAATTAACTGTGTTACCCAACCAACTTTACGGCTGTCAGTAAGCTGATACTTGGAACATCTGACTTTTATTCGAAGCTGCTGATGAAGGTGCAATGAACTTTTCTTGCATTTTTCACCATATATACACACTGAAAACGTGTGTAAAGTAGCAATTTTAGCAATACCGTTGACACTAAAAATTTAATGAAAATGGTCCAACTTCAAATGCGTATCGGAAGTGACCCACAAAACAAAAAATAAAGAAAAATAATCCTCTTGTACAGTAATAAAATATACATAAAATTTTCGACCATATTATCATAACTATAGCTATATTGATCATTAAGCAGCTCGATCGCATCGACCAAGACAGAATAGAAACAGATGCTTGTTGCTTCACGCTCGTGTTGCTGACTGTAAGCATGAAAGTGCGCTGAAACGACCGATCAGCTGTTCGAGCATCGTTGCAAAGAATCAACGCGTTATCACATTCAGGTGGACCAGGTAACATGCGCACATGAGTTAATTTGATCTTCTTTATTTTAAGCACTACCTTTTACGATGATTGATGAGTTGCGCTGTGCGGTAATGACGCGAAAATGGTGATTATAAAATTTGAAAGGTAAAAATGAATGGCTGTTGGTGATTTGCATAACGACCATTTATCCTTTGGTCTAAACATTTGCATAAAGCTCGATTAACTTAATATCTGGACGCCGAAAATCAGCTCTGCATAGGGATTATTTTGAAGAAATAAAACAATTGAAAAATTATGCACTTTCAGGAAAATATATCAACAGTAGGCTGATGCAAAATTCGAAATATTTGCTCCCCTAAGCTTAATCGACGCCAATTTGGGTCCTGATAGTCCCCAAAAATTTTAACACAATTGGTTTTAATTTGGCTTTGCACACGCTATTCAAAGTTTGTATGGGAATTAGTATGAAGAATCTTAAACTTACATTTCCAGATCCCTAACATCTTGATATTATGTCCTTAAACCAAATCTTATATACATTCATATAGTGTAAGTTGTCAACTATCAAAATGCCGAAGATACCTGACATGTAAATTTTATACAAAAATAGTTATTCAACAAATATAATAATAAGAAGTCAAAATATGTATTGTATATAAAATATATAAATATAAAATATATAAAATATATATAATTATGTAAATAAAATAAAATACATTAAATATATGAATATAAAATATAAAAAACATATAAATAATAAGAAAACAAAAATAAGAATAAAACATCATACCTAAAGTGTGTATTTTATGTTTTATTGAATAACTATTTTTGTATAAAATTTAAATGTCAGGTATCTTCGGCATTTTGATATTTGACAACTTACACTATATGAATGTATATAAGATTTGGTTTAAGGACATAATATCAAGATGTTAGGGATCTGGAAATGTAAGTTTGAGATTCTTCATACTAATTCCCATACAAACTTTGAAAAGCGTGTGCAAAGCCAAATTAAAACCAAATGTGTTAAAATTTTTTGGGGACTATCAGGACTCAAATTGGCGTCGATTAAGCTTAGGGGAGCAAATATTTCAAATTTTGCATCAGCCTAATCAACAGTCTCACTTCGTTTTGCTTTTGATGAAATGACGAACTTTTCGTCAACTTGAGTGGCCATTTTATTCCACCATCTCTTTATCTCTGTAGCATCCCGAGTCTTCTCAAGTTGACTAACTACCAATGGAATCAACCGATTGTGTGGATGAAGAGCTATTCATGAACCACGCTGACTTTTCTGGGGGGTTCTGACCAAAGTCTACGCTTCATACAAAAATTCCAAAAACTGTATGGAAAAAAGTCTATGAGAGGGGAAGTCTGAGATTTTCAAAAAGGAATCTACGTGGTTTATGAACAGGCTCTGACGTCGTTCACTATTTCAACCAAAAGATTTGTGACCTTGTTGCTGATTTTTTTCCTCTTTCTCGCCCAACACCGAAGCCAGCATGGTCTAATGCAAACCGTAATAAAAAACCGATCAGTTTTGATTGTTCCATTTCCGGCCACCTATTGAAGAGACTCAGGGATTTGGGAGTTGAAGTTGAATGTGCACTGACTATCAAGCCGCATTACAACGACATCTAGAACAAAGCTAACAGGCGGCTTGGCTTTATGTTCAAAATTTCCGAAGCTTTCCGTGATCCTCTTTGTCTGTGAACATTGTATTGCTCTATTTTTCGTTCTATTCTAGAGTATAGTGCTGAATCATGGTTCCCAAACTCCCTTAGTCGTGGTTTCAGATTTTGTGTCTTTATCGAAGGAACGAAGGGGACAAAAGCTGAAACCAGGACTTAAGGAATTTGGGTTGGACTTAGCTTTCTCTAGGCATCGTTGTTAGGCTCCACCAAAAATTTACGCCTAATATGTCTAAGGTCGAGCAGGGGTATACTAAATCAAGTGTAAACACTGCAGCAAAATATATGTAGGCCATACAAAGAGAACCTTGGCAACAAGGTTCAAAGAGCATCTAGCGGAGGTGACTAAAGCCGTCAAACAGAACGAGGAAGGAATTTCACATAACTTCAAATCCACAGTTTGCAGAACACATCTTCACAAAAAATCACGACATAACGACGAATGACATCACAATCTTACGGACTACCTTTATACCCTAGAAATTAGGCGTCACAGAAAGCTTATTAAGAAATAAAAACAACAGAACACAAATCTACTAAAAAAGACCATGGTAGTGGTTACACATGGCTCTTCAACTTAATACCTAAACGACAACAAAGTTGACGCAGCGTAGCACCCGCTGCCGAAGAAAAAAGCGAAGTAGATATTAAGTAAATTTGTTTTTGACTCAGGATAGGCATACCAAAAAAATGTTAGTTACAGGTAAACGTTTTTTTTGTATTTATAAAATAGTATATATACGGCAGGTGGCGAGGGTTTTCTTTTCGTCGAGTTATTAGTACACGACACTGAAGAAGTCTGCACATTGTAGACGAAATACGTGTATCTGTCAAGATAAGCAATAAAGGAAGTTGGAATTAAATGGAAAATACAATTTTTTCTTCTCATTCCTTGTTACAGGTACTCCATTAAACAGCTCACACTTTCTAGGATTCTCTCCTGGAATGTTGGTCATGGACTATGCCGCAATGGCATCTGCGCATAGGACCTATGTATATGAAACAAGTCCAACAATGTTCAAGAAGAGTAAAATTATTATATGTCATCCATCTCCATTCATATTAGTCGTTCAAGTCTCTGCAAATAGTCCTGGAGTTCAGGTGAAATGATCTACTAGATCAACCATGACTGGGCTACTATCCTTAGCAACGCAGCATACGCAAGTAGACTCAAAGAAGCCATACAAAGGGATTTTAATCTATTTCCTCCATACTAGATATTCTAGGTTCTCCAAATAGTGCTGGAGTTTAGATAGTTAGTTGCCGCTAGTTAAACCAAGACTAATGTAATGCCCCTAACATTGGATAATGTCTTTGCTGATTTATAGTACCAGTGCGTATCGTTTTCGACTCACTTTCATGTATATTTGTTGTTCTAGGTGCTCCAGGTCGTTGTGGAGTTCAAGTCATAAAATCTACTGAACCAACTCCAGCTATAATATAGTTCTTATGGAAGAAGCCTACTCAAACAAACCCACGGAGGCTGTGTGCATAAAAAGCAATCCGTTTTCTGCATATCAGTTATCCTTTGTTCTCCAAATCATCCTGGAGTTCAGATCAAATGATCTACTAGATCAACCACTAGATGACCCATTGGCCTTAGTAACGTAGACTACCCCAACAGACTCAAAGAGAAAATCGAATGGATAATGAGTACATAGTTCATTTCCTCCATATAAGATGTTCTAGGTTCTCCAAATTGTGCTGGAGTTTAGATAGTTCGTTGCCATTAGTTCAACCAAGTCCAATGTAATGCCACCAACATCGCTGACATACACAAAATGTGCGAACAAAACACATTATTTGCAAGAACATTTCTGAAGAATATGAATTGGATATTGGGTGAATTATGTACCATCGACTACCCTAAAAACGATAGAATGATGTTCCCTAAGACCCAGTGTGTTCCAGCGACGACGGATGTTGACTGTTGGTAAGTTCCAAAGTTTGTTAGTTCCTTGAATATCGAGATTTTCAGCTCCCGTCGTCGTTACTCCAATACGTTTTGGGTATTTCTGTAACTTGTACGGGGGTCAGATTTAAACTCGTGACTTTGACGTGAGAGGTATGGATTTAAACCACTACGCCGAGGTGACTTACTTGTTATTTATTATTAAAGTTAATTAATTTTGTTTTTATTTAATTACTCCATGCGTGAAGCTGATGATAGCTATGTATTCAAAAACAAAATTTCTTGTCAAGTGGAGTATTTTATTATTACGGATAGACATGGGGAAACGTATTCATAAAGGATGTTTCGATTAAAATTCTGTCGACTTAAAATTGACACGTTTCCTTTCATCGTGCATTTAAAAATTTGGCTCACCCTCATTTTGAAGATGTGTGCGTGTTTTTGGGATTAGCACTTCAGTTATCAAAATGTCGGCGAAGGAAGAGAAGCAACGCATCAAAATTTTGCACGTGCATGGCGAAAATCCAAACTACTCTCACGCCAAGTTGGCGAAATGGATGAATGTGGCTAAATCAACCGAAAAAAGTGTTCGGTGAACGTTTGTCAACAGCCAGGAAAGCTGGATCGGGGGGGAATCGAAAGACGGAGGCCACAGTGACGACAAAAAGAGTTGCTCGCTGTTTCGAGCGAAACCCCGACCTTTCCGTCCACCTTCAAACGAGCTGGACTGTCGACTTACAAGAAAGTGGTGACTTCAAATCGCGACAATAAAGTCAGCCAAAGTACGATCGCGAAAGTTGTACACGACGATGCTGACGAAGTTTGATTGCGTGATACAAGACGATGAAACTTACGTCAAAGCAGAATTTAAACAGCTTCCTGGACAGAAATTGTATACATCAACCGGACGGGGAAAGGTGGCAGTTATTTTCAAGCACATTAAACTGTCAAAGTTCGCGAAGAAATATCTGGTGTGGCAGACCAACTGTACCTGTGGCTTGAAGAGCAACGTTTAAATTGCGACCGGAGTGGTCCACCAGGAAATTTATCTGAGCGAGTGCCTACAAAAACGTCTACAGCCTTTCCTGACGCGACACAATTGTTTCGTGCTATTTTGCCGGATTTGGCATCTTCCCATTACGGAAAAATACCATGGAGTGTCATGCTGCCAACAACGTCCAAGTGGTGCCCAAGGACAAGAACTCTCTCAACACACCAGAGCTCCGCCCAATCGAACAATATTGGGCCAACGTCAAGCGGAACCTCAAGAAGACTCAAAAAGCTGTTGTGAGCGAGAAACCGTTCAAGGTAAACTGGCGTTCTGCGGAATAAAGTGGACAAGGAGACTGTGCAGAATCTTATGGCAGGTGTTAAACAAAAGACTCGGCAATTCGCATTTGGTAAAAAGGAAGCTCAGTTGAATATTTTTCTTTAATCTGTTTTAATTGAACTTGAAAAGAAAAACCATTTTACCTATAGACACTGCAAGTAATAGACCGGACAACGTGCCGCCATGTTGTATCCAAAACGAACATTTTCTCGCATTTCCATACAATTTGACAGTTGTTTTGGATACATCAACTGTG